>SKCR01053693.1:0-30210 GCA_019454045.1 Zanthoxylum bungeanum | reverse complement strand
AATTTGTACTGCACCTTTCAAAAGATTTACTTCTCTTCTGGTTTGAGAGAAATTCTCTGATACGATGAATTAATAAGTATAATATATATTATTATATTAATTATAATTATTATTTATTTAACTATTATTTAATATTTTAACCCCGAGTGTCCATATATTATTAGGTTTGAGTTATCACGGGTATATTTTATAATAGAACATTATCATTTTTTTTTACCTGAAAATTAATTTATGATGAAAATATTTAAAAACTTTAACTAAATTTAAATTTATATCCAAAGTTTCGTCAATGTATTAATTTACACTTTTTAAATTTAATTTTGCCTCCAAAATTTTAGTCAACGTACTAATTTACACTTAAAAAGTTTCGATAAATATATTAATTTATGTTCAAAAGTGTATTAATACACTCGCCGATGTTTTGAATGTAAAATTGAATTTATTTAAATTTTTCCTACATAAATTAATTTTCAGATATAAAAATGATAATTTTTCTTTTGATCTCTTAGACGGCGATTTTTTTTAAATATCGAGGTGTTGGGTGTGCAAACAAAATTCAAAAGTCTCACATTGGTTAGAAATGGGGAAGATCATGGGCATATAAGGATGGACATGTATCTCCATTGTAATGAGACCTTTTGGGTATAGCCCAAGAGCAAATTCATGAGGAGTTAGGCCCAAAGTGGACAATATCATACCAATGTGAAGATAAGTGGTGTCCTAGGTTCCTTACACGAGGAAACCCTATATTCAAATTCTTAAAAGGATACTACTTAGGACTTAACCTAAATAAAATTTCAAATTCAAATCTATGGGCTGTGACTATTGGGACATTTAAGATGATTCTTTGCCCCAGCCTAATTCTAGAATTTCTGCAATACAGTGATAGAACAATCTAATAATATTAAAAAAATAAGAAAACAAATGAGAAGGTTGTTGTTGGATTTGGATCTCACGGAGATGAAAGTGTGATTTGGAAATTATCGGTCAAACGGCTGGTATTGGTTGGAGTACATGAAGCCGTCCTGTTATCGGTTGTAGGGGATGATTTTTGTTTTTTGGATTTGGTCTAGAAACAGAAGTTACTTTAAGACCACTCTATGTAACGTTGAATTATTTGATCGAGTGTCCTTTCTTGTCTTAACAAGAACGGCGCCAGCACACCCATTTTGATTCATTCTGCCCTTGCTTTTTAACCATTTTACAAAAATGGCCTTGTAAATTTTTTTTATTAATTATTAAGTCAACTTTTCAACAATTTTTTTTTTTATTTCCATTTTGACGGCCTAGTCTGATTAGTGTTAGTCGAGCCCCCCCTCTCTCTCTCTCTCTTTTTTTTTTTTTTTTTTATTGAAATTGTTTTTTTCCCCTTTTCCGGAGATCGGATCTAGCCGCAAAAAGAATATTTATTTCATAATATAAAATTTTAATTTCCATTTTATCTTGGAGAAGTTATAAAATAAAACCATGGATTTTTTTTTTAAGAATGACCGTAGATTGAATGTAAAAGGTTCAAAAAATCTAATTCAGATCCAAATTTTTTTAATATATCAAACCTCTTAAAAGATTTTATCATTTAAGAGCGTTCCTATCAGCTTCTATATTTTCTACTCTAAATCTAAGATTTAGGTTAATTATTCACTTTATCTATTTTAACTATCCACTTTAGCTATTCAATTCTTTATTCTGAAACTATCATAATTAAATATTAATCCCATTTTGATTACCTAACTTGACTACAAAAAATAGAAAGGGAAAAGAGAAAAACATCAAGGCACATAAAATTAGTAAAACATGAAAATCATTTCATTGAGACAAAGTTGGCAATTTGAAGTTGAGTCTCCTTAGCCAGAGAGAGTGAAGCACCATATGCATTACATCAAAGGGCTTAGAAGGTCTATTAAGCACAAAATGCCTCTTCACTCTCTTAACCCTTTTATGCATTTTCAAGTACTTTTCATTTGGAATCCCTTCCAAAATTTTCTTGATCTCTGGTATCTTGTCACTTGAAATTTGTATAGAAAATTGACTCCAATGAAGCACATCACTGAAGGGCAATGTGTAGTTATCAGAAATTATAAATGGAACACACCCAGCATAAATTGCTTCAACTTCTCTTGGGCTTGCAACTTCATACCCACTTGGGCACAAGCAAAATTTGCTTTGCCCCATCATTTTTGTGTAATTTCGGCCTTTTGGGAGGGACTCATAAACTTGAACTTCGTTATCTTTCTTGTCCTTCCAGTGGTTGAACAACAATTTTCTGATGTATCCATGGGCCCTGCCGGCGAAAAAGGCCAAGATGGGCCGGTTTTGGGGAGCTTGGCCCATGTTTGGTGGGCCGAGCCTTCCAAAGGGCAAGTAGATTTCAGGCATGGAGACATCTCTCTTAGGCTGAAACCCTTCTGAAGTGTTGGCGTTGCATAGCACTCTAATGAAGTTTTTGAAGAGCTCTGGCTTGTCCTTTGAAACTTCTGGTGCCTGAAGTATAGAATAAGTCACAGATTGAGTTAGGGCACAACTTTGTTGAAAGGGATGAATTTGGTTTTATATTATGTCTCTCTAGGTTTGTTGTATGGTTATGCCATTAGTTGAAATATGGTATAATCTAATAGAAAGTTTGGGTTTGTTAATAAAATAATTTTTGATTTATCTCATTTAAAATGAAGAGTATCTATCACTTTTTTGAAATTTAAAATATGCCATAACTGAATTAATATTCTAGTTACGCCATCCCTCGTACGTAACATGTTTGATTTTTTTTTTTTTTAAAAAAATCCTAAGACTTTATTGTATAATGTAGGATTTGTAAAGAAAATTTTACAACAAATATGAAAATGGAGATGTTACTCATAATTTAATCGGGTTGGAAGAAATAGAGATGTGCACTTGCAGTCTTGTGTGGTCGCAACATTTCTTTAAAATTTAAATGAAAATTTTACAAGAATGTCGTGATACCTGCAATGATTTATGAAATAGAATATTGGGCAATAAATCATCAACATGTCTAAAAATGAGGATAATTGAAATGCGAATGTTCAGATGGATGTGTGGGTAGATTAGAAGAGGCAGAGTTAAGATAATTAAGACGAATGTGAAGGGATAAGATGAGAGAAACATGTCTAAAATTATTTGGATATGTCCAACATAGATCTCAAAGTGTCATAGTGAGAAAAGAGAGCAAATGATATTGTCATATATTAAGCGAGGTCGAGAAAGATCAAAGTTGATATGAACATAAATTATATATATATAAAAAAGAAGACATATTTAACTGAGCTTAATGAATGATTTCAAATAAAATATAATAATATCTAAAGATTTATGTAATCGATGTCATCTAATAGAAAAATATTTTTTTTGATGACTTATTGTGCGTTTACGTACTCCTAATCGGAATGAGATAAAATCGGAATGAGATAGAATCAGAATAGGCTGGAACGAAAATGATAAATCAGAATCAGAATAAGTTATTTACTTAACAGTAGGAATCATAATCGGAATAAAGTAATATTACCATTGATATGTTTACTTTGTCTAATAATCAGAATGAATTGTTAATAAGTTACAAAAATATCATTAGTTATAATTACATATTAATTTATTTCTCATTACTTATTAATTATTATTACATATTAATATATCAAAATTACTAAATATTAAATTATTATTTTATTATTAATTATTGATTAATTTTATTTATTATTTATGAATTAAGTATTAATTAAGTATTACTTTATTAACTTATTAACTAATTATTAATGTATTAAATTACTAAATATTAATTTATTAAAATATTAAATATTATTTTATTATTATTTAATTATTAATATATTTTATTTATTATTTATAAATTAATATAATTAATTATTAATTACTTTATGAGTAATCTCCCATTAATAATAAGAAGCAATACCTCATTTCCATTCCACAAATTTATCGAGTAACACACCATTAAAGCCTTTCTTCTTGGGATCAAAGAAATTTGAATGGTATACGGGGGGACTCTTCCACTCCGTCTCGACTCTTGAGTTTATTACATGCAAAAACGTGTAATGCAAGCAAAATAAATAGTTCCAAAAATAGAAGGTTCACGTCGAAGTTGACTTTTATTAAATGGCATTTCTTTCATTTAATTATAATTATTTATTTAAATATAGATTATAATTCTCTCTTAATCTGAACTTAGGTTACATGAATAATATTATCAACAACATTAATACTTGCACATTTATGCACAAAACAGACGGTGCAAACATTATTACTAAAACCTTTTTTTAAATGCAATAAAAAATATTATATTTTCACAATTATATGCATGTTAATATCATTTTTCTATTAACAATTCTCATCAATATGTATTGAAAACTAATAAAATTAAGGGAAATTATAAATTATGTACTACTCAAAGAGTCACACGTTATCAAAAATATATAAATTCTGAAATTTTGTTCACTGATCCATCTAAATATTATAAAATGTATCAAATTTATAGAATAAATGTATATTTTGATACACTTTATAATTTTTGGATAGATCGATAAATAAAATTTTAAGATTTATATATTTTTTTATAACAGGTGGGTATGCTAACTAATACTACAAAACTGACCTTAAGTTGAAATTAAGCGAAGAAGCACGTACCCAGTCATGACATGAAACCATAAAATGATCGGCGCCGTTGCTCCGGTTCCAATATGGGTATTTACCGGCGACGACTCTGATGTAGTCCGTCAGCAGCCGTCGTAGGCGGTGGCGAGAGTAATCCTTGGCGGTGGTGATAGGCTGATAAACATATTGAATAACATTAGCCACGCTAAAAGGCAAGAAAAATGCATGTGCCTCGTCAGGATGCCTTGCCCTAAATGGGTTACTTTTGCTCTCCATTTCATCAATAAACTGCCCTTCTATTGCATATATATTGCTCATTGGCCCATTGTGCACTATTGGGTACTCTCCTTCTTTGTATATCCATATTTTGAATCTCTTCACCATTTCTATATGGCTCCTGAAGAAAAAAAGTCATAATCAATGCGCGAATGAAATAATATTATATTGAAATATGTATAGTCTTCATTCATTAACTTAATAAAATGAGAGATTCTTCGTTGGAAAGTTACTACGGAGAAACTAAGATGAAAATTAATGATCAGAAACATAACTGATGAAATGCGTTTGCGTTTCTGAAAATGGATCCATTAGGGATAAACGTCTCCTTTCTATGCGACGTATAGTTTTGCAACTGAACTGTCCTGCGAATGGCGGATCGTGCTTGAGCTAAATCTTCCTCAATTCTGATATTATTACGAGCCTTTAGCTTACAGTTTACAGGAATTTGTGGCGGCGTAGAGTTATTGGAGGAGTTACTGAGATCATTGAGACTGATCAAATAATAAGGTGGCGAAGAAGAAGCATTGATATTGAAGAAATGGGCAACATGGAATCTTGTCTCTAATGTACTGGAAATGTTGGCAACATTAACAATATGGTTGTGAGAAAATGGAGAGGAGAATGTGAGCAAGAGAATTAGAAGAGGAAGAAGAAGAGAAGATGGAAGCAGTAAGAGGAAGCTGTTGCAGTTCAATGTTTCCATGGCTTCAGCTTAATTAATGCTCATAATGTATCCTTCTTCAAGTGATCTAAGCTAGCTCTTTGCTTGGCTATTATATATACACAAGAAGATGCAAATCATTTATTTATTTTTCTAAGTAAATGTTAAGGAACTGTTCAACTTTTTGATGTAAGTAGAACAAGGGATATTATTTTTATAGACCATGAAAGTGATTATTTTATTTGTTTAAATTATACTTAAGATTATCATTCAATAGGGTTTTCCTTTATTTAAATTTATTTATATTTGATAGTACTCATAATATCCACATGACTTTTAGTGTCAGGATTCGAGTCCCGCAAATATATTAAGAAGGGAGGCTTCTTTATAATTGGCTCAAGGAACAAAATTACCTTGGAGACTCACGCAAAGATGACAAAAAAGCACCATACAATTTTAGTTTTCCACAAGCCACTCAAACTAATAATATGGTAATCAAAAACAAAAATAATATTTGCACAACACTTTATATAACCGTGTGTATTTAGAAAAATAAATAAATTTACTCACACCTACCCCTCTGTATTATTCTAAACAAAAAATTATGTTTTAATATTTTTGTACATTCTTTTATAATACACATATCATTACTCTTCTCACATATAAGATTGGGCTTTTTTTCCCCTCGAAAATCATTAGTAAAGTCAAATATGTCTTTCCAAATATTGGAAGGGTTAGATTCCGTTTATTATATCTTGAATTTTAAAATATTTTCTTGAGAAAATTATAGTTAGCTCTTTAGAGGACATGTCCATTTGTAAAAGGAGAAAATTGATCTTGTAAAAGGAAGAATAATCAAAACTCTAATCCCAAAGGTACGTGTATAAAGAAGAGAGAGCTTGTATATGGATGAGTCTTGGATCACAAAATTATAGAGCCTGGTGCCTAAATCAAGATCATCAATTCAAATCTTGATTGCAACGGAAGTCACCTAATGCTGACTCTCCGACCAGATCAGGACCCTAAGCATGGTTGCATATATTCATATAAAAATTGAACCTCATATAAAATTGTCTTAATAAGTTTAGGGATTTGTGCTAAGAATATCCATTAAAAATTACATGACTTTCAAGATGATTTTTCTGGGCTTAAAATCATTTTGGAGTACTTTAAATTACATTAAATGTATTTTTTTAAAGATTAAAATAATTTAAAATCTCTTAATAAATATTTAAAAACATTTGTTAAGTAGCATTCTCAAACTGACACAAGTTTTCCACGGAATTGACTTGTCATTCTCAAACGGTCATCGATAGTTATTAAATAATAATTTAAATGTAATTGAATTTTAATAACGAAAAACTAAGTATAAGCTCATCACTATATCCAAATTCTATAAGGAAAAAAAAACTTTCATGTACTATATTCCACACATGCAATTTTAATGTAAATTCAGTACTTCAAATAGTGTACAGGTCTGATCATTGACAAACAAAAGCAGCACATGAAACATTTGATGGCTACGGCCAGAAAAGATCAAACCACATTTCAGAAATTCTTTTCACATAAAACATAGTCTCTGTCAAATAAAAACAGAACCATTGCTGATTCATAAGCTAATGTAAGAGAAAAATGCCCAGAATTTGCCTGTTGAAAGTGTTGGTGATAGTAGTGTTACAATTTGTGAACATTCCCATTGCTGTGATTGCACCAAGGTATATGAAATGCCACTGTGGTTCTCATTTGAATATATATAGAGAGCCCATTTGGGAGTGCTTAAAATATTTTTTCTGAGGTTGAAAGTATTTGAAATCTCTTAATAAATATTTAAAAACACTAGTTAAATAACACTCCTAAACTGATGTGATCCGTAGTATATTGGTTGCAAAAATGAAGTGATGATCATGACTGTGATTCCGGTGTAGTCGAATTCGCAACTGTAAAATGTTAAGTCGTATTAGGTCACCCTCTTTAAGACGTTTCGTGGCTCTGATTAGAATGTGTGTTAGCAGTGATTCGCCCCTAATTAATGTCCCTAACAAGTCTAAAAACACTCTATCTCAATCGATTCGACAAAAAAAACCCCGATTGATATACTCACATTCAAAATTATTTGCTCGGTATCTCAAGAACACATAAAGAACAACAGAGGGAGATTCGTCAGAGAGAGGATTTTTTCAAGTTATGTATTCTTACAAATGAGAACCTCTTTATATAGTACAGGTTTGTGAATTCTCTTTTTTTTTTTTTTTTTCCAAGTTAAGTGACCGAGATAATGAGCAACATTTTTGTATTAACTTTTATAGATGTTGCGAATTAAATCAATCAAAACGTTTATTGCAATTAACTCCAACGGTTACAAATTTGATTTTAAAACTTTAAGGTTTAACATTAATAAAAAAAACTTTTTAGTTACAAATTTCTTTTAATATTTTTAAATGAATTTTCTACAACAAAAATATATAGTAGCATACTCACACCCGACCCAAACCAACCCGACGGCGGTTTTATAACATTAACCTAATTCTTCACTCTTGTACAAAAGTGGATACCCCTTAGACTCAAAACCCAATTCATAACACAACAACTTATAAATAATAAATTACTGTAGGAGGAAGATGGTTTTATAATAATTCTCAACATTCAAAACATATTTTATAACTCCCTTTTTAAATCAAATAAAAACTCATTTAAAATTCACATTTACAACATTTTGTGCGTACACTGACTTGCAGTTTGGCATGTTAGAATCTGAGAATTAAACTTGCAACATATATCAATATTTCCTACTATGACATTTAAACTTTCCTTAAAACGATTAGCTAGGGTAGGGTTGGCAATAGGTCAGGACGAGACGAAATTTGTCAATCCGATCCCGTTCTATTTATGAAATCGGGATGGAAATGTATTTCGGTCCCGTCCCGCAATTCGTTAAATTTCGTCACATCTCGTGAAATCTCATCTCATCTTGTTAAATCCTGTCATATCTCGTTATCCCGTTCCGTCCCATTTGAATTTTCGGGATAAATTTTTGTCCTGTCCCATCATTTCTAAAACTGAGACATAAATACATGTCTCAAAGGGGACGGGACGAGAAAAATTGTCATGCTTAAGCTAGGCCACTGAGCTCACTACAACAAAATTGACTTTTAGTGGCGAAAATTTTCGCCACTAAAAGCTATAATTTCGCCACTAAAAGTGCGACACAAAAGGTATTAGTAGCGAAATTTTTTCGTCACTAAAAGTGTATTTTTTTCACCACTGAAGGTTACTTTCAGTGGCGAAAAGTTTGCCACTAAAAGTCCATTTTTTCGCCACTAAATATCATTTTTTGCGGCGAACTGATTTTTCCCCACTAAAGGTAGTAGTGGCGAAATTTCTTTCCTCACTAAAAATACTGTTTTTTAAAAAATGTAATAAAATAAAATAAATCCTAAATTTTTAATATATCATATGGTATTTTATATTGTAAAGTTTTAAAATACATAATTTTGATATATTAATTTAATGATCATATACATTAATATATGCAAATAGAATATTTGTATTTACAAGCAAAAATATATATATATATATATTAAACCACCGATCATCAAATATATCAAATCACTGATCATCAAATCCAAATTTGAAAATCAATTCATCATATCAAATCATAAACATTACCAATATTTATTGTAGCCTGGCGAGATATGACTTCAAGGGGCAAGTGGATGCAATGTAGTTACATTAAGCTAGCTACTATTACTAAATAATCACTAGGCCTTTTTGTTGCCTGTTGGTTTCTATCTTTAGTCACTTGTTCAGCAAAACAGATCTTTTTTTTTCTTTTTTTTTTTACTTTCAAATTAATTATGATGCTTCTGCCTATGTTTCTTCACTATTTTTAGCCTTTCTTTTAGTGTAATGAGATCAAGATTCAAATTCTTTGATCAAATTTGAAGATTTATCTTTCTTTCTTGCTTGTTTGATTTCTGATTCATCATCATCATCTTTATTGATGGAAGAAGCTCAAGAATTCAAGCATGTATGGCTAGTTAGACTCTATGGGTCTTTCTTGAGCTACCTTCACACTCAAGCCCTTTAGCATCAAAATGATTTTTCCTTATTTTGTCCAACAAATTGAACTCTATAGTCAGTAACTCTAAATTGTAATTAAAGTAGTATTTCCTTCTCTTATCCTACTCTTCACCATCAAAACATCCTCACTTGATCCATTCCTTCCAATCAAACAACCAAATTAGTGTGTGTATGTATATACACACACATAAATCCTCACCCCAATCTCTCTCTTTCTAAACCAATACCCTCCATAAAAAAAATCACAAACCCGATCATAAAACTTTCATATTTCTACTTCATTAACCACAAACTAACATCAACTGAAGATCACCTACACTTTCTTCAATTCATATAATTTATCAATACCATTAACAAAATAGTCAAAAATTTATACTAATTGGTTGAGTTCCATTTTTCGGTTTATATTTGCATTAAACCGATTGGTTTGATTCTGTTTGGTTCGAATCGTGAACCGAATCCGTGAATCGATTAGTTTGTAAAATCATGAATCAAACCGACCGAACCTATCAGTTTGGGGGTTAATTCTTCTAAAAAACCGATTCAGTACGATTTTGAACCGAACCGAATCAAAATAGAACCCAAATATTAAAATCTAACTGAACCGAACCAAATCGGTTCGGTTTGGTCCGTTCGGTTTCGATCGGTTCAGTATTTCTGGAACCGATTGGTTTTCGGTTTTTAGTTTCAGTGAATATACAAAATGGAAGAAAAATATTAAATGAAGAGAATGATTTGCAACAAAAGGCAACTAGGAAAAACCCAAATATGGACAACTTAGACATGATATGTGGGATCATAATGAATACACAATTATTTTTATCAAGCTTACTAAAAGTGTATGTACTTCACCAAAGCAAAAATGGATACAAATAATCTAAATCCTCACCAATTCACCTACTAAACTAATACAACTAATGGTCATTGCCTCACTGGATTCAATAAATAGAAGAAAAATGGTACCACTAATACTTGCAAGATTCAGTAAACCTTGTGTGCCTCGAGAACATTATCTACAAGCTTTAAATTTTGAGAGTATGCTTTGATTGATGACTGAGATTTGCTAAAACAGTTTAAATAAACATGGGAAACCAATCCTTAATCTTTTCCACCTGCTCCTTACCAGCAAAGGATGCAAACCCAGTATATGTTCTGGCATGAAATCGTGTCTCGTCAAGATGCCCACAACCTGTGATCTCTGCAATTAAGTAGCATTTGGAGTAAAAAAAAATTAAAAATCGTTAGTAAGTCTACTAGCAGGACAGATATCATTGTCGCAGATGATGAATGACACCAGCAACATCCCAAAGACAAAGCAAAATACGAGATGGAGCTCGTGCAAGGACAATTAAAGTAACTGCAAATTCCACAAGCGCAATGGCAATGGGCTTAAAATTGTTGTCAAATGATTGCAAAGCAAGCATGTTGTGTAATCATTAATCCCAAAATTGCTCCTAGGAAACAGCCCAACAAGTCTCTTCAAATGAGCGGTAGAATGTAAATTAACAGACTTGTCATATGAATCCAAATGCTTGAAAACATTCATTTAAATGTGAAACTCACAAAAACACATTAATCCAAACACGGACACTTGTTATGTGTCCTAATTCGATTCAATAGAATGGACATTTTCGTAATTTTGAAGACACAAACTTCTAGTCCAACAGGCTTAAAAGGATATAGAATAATAATATCTTATTGAAATGACCCAATAATAGTTTTAAACCAAACATAGCATATAGTGTGTAACCAAGGAATCATGACCAGGAAAAATGAAAATCACTCAGCACCCCAATTAATTTGATATGTGGAATCATATTACTATTGAACCCAAAAAAGGGAAGATAGCTTATATATTTCAGGACCAAGTAAATCAGAAAAAAAAGGGCTTATATATTTCAGGATCAAGTAAAACCAAAAAAAAGGAAAGCAAAAGGATAGTCTCTCACATTGGACATCTTGGGTATCACCAGCAGGTGCCTCAGACCAACTTCTCGAAAAAGTATGAGAGCCTTAGCTAGCGACATTGTCTCCACAACAGTATAAGGCGATGTATTAGTGAATGGATGCAAATCTACAAACATCTCCATCTCTTCCTCAGATAATTCGATATCTTCTATGTTGTCACCATTTCCTGAGCCTTTTTTTGCAAAATCCCCTGCTGAGAACTGACTGAGAGTATCAATGCTAGTTGGATCTGGAGTGGACAAGAAAACTTTCTTCTTTAACAATGTAAGAAGGTGAGCCCGAAGGATTAAACCATAGAGAACTGGGGTCTCGGAAAGTGGATGCCCGTCAATTACAGGAAAGCCATTGTGTCTTGTAGTTCTGAGAACATGAACAACATTACCGACCTTCTCAATTCCAAGAAATAGTTGAAGAGGGCCTGTAACTACATCACCAACTGTCAGCTGCCTCATGTAAGGCTCAGCATGAGCTTCCAGATAAGGAAATCCCTTTGCCTTCATAATCAGGTCATATATATTGCCATTAAAAGCATCTGCTACAGTCTTGGAAATAAGAAGAACCAACATTATCATAGGTAGCAATAGCAGATTATTGGTGAGTTCTAGGATGATAACACAGAGAGAAACTGTCATCCTCATAGATCCACCAAGAAATGAAGCAGCACCCAGCACGCATAGAGACCATGATTAGAGATGTGAGTGTGAACCGACTAACATTCCAACAAACCGCCCATAAGATGCCCCGGTAACAATAACAGGAACAAAAAGACCCACAGGAGCAACAATCCCATAGCTAAAGATACTTAGAAAAAAGCATGTGACAAAAAATAAGAGCATTGATGAGTGTTGAAACTCTTTGTCAGTGTCCTTGCTGAAAAGGTTTCTCATAGCATCATCATTTGTATTGAATATTAGACTAGCAAGATCATTGTAATAACCAGAAGGGCATTGGAATTTCTTGTAGTTCCCAGATCGGCCGATTGTTGGACATGTTTCCGATGCATCAGATGGGCAAGGACGGCAAGATGCAAGCCATGGTAATCCGAAAAGAAGACTCGATGTCAAAACGGATATCGTACAAGCAAGAAAAATTTTATAAGCAATACCATTCCTGGACAAGGAAAAACACAACGAAAATGAGCTTCGCAAACAAATTGTAGTTCAGGCTTCAGACAATATGGAAAAGTTATTTTCTGCAACAAGACAGAGAAGAAAGGAGAGCTTACTCATTAATAAAGTTGTAAATCCGGATAACCTTTTCTAAAAGATAATTATATAAGCCCCCCAGTATGCCCCCTACAACTCCAAGGAGAAGCACAGGGGGAAAATCTACTAGGTGATATGAAACATCTGCTGAATATGCATCATACATTATCAGTCCCCCGGTGCCAAATAGCCCACATTTGCCACTCTTACAAATATCAATAAAAGCACTGAGTAGAATTGCAACAATAGCTGTTGAGAAGAAAGCTCTCCATACAAGGGCACTTCTCCACCTGCAAAATAAAATTTTGATATTAATTTTTAGCAGAAAAGAGATATAATGATTGCATACATTGTTGTATTGCAAGTACGAAAACTGCACTAAGGATATATCTGTCTGCCTGTTTACTTGATTAATCGGCTAAATAGCAGTCTACTCTGATAATGAGCTGCTCACCACCAGATGCTTGACTACTACAGACTACAGCCACACTTTTTTCACAGGTATCTTAGGATAATATATAGTAGGAATATTCATATCACATGAAAGAAAAACTTTAGAAAGTGCTTGGGCAGCTATGGTTTAGAGATTGGACGAGGAAAACAGTTTCCACATCTAATAATTACAAAAGAATCCACCTTTACAAGGAGAACCAAAGAATTCGCGTTTTACTCCCACTCATGGAGATTGATTGAAATGTGATGTTGCCAATAGCATGATTGATCATCTTGGAAAACACACGAATTTCCTTCAGCAATAAAAGCACGATCCATGAAGCGTACATGTATATGTTAACTTAACATAGCAATACCAGGAAAGTGGGAATTTCAAAATTTTCCAGCAAATGAAATCATTGGATTTTTTTTTTTTTTTTAAGAAAAGGTACAAATAATAAATGATATTCAAAGAAAATTAAAGGAAGTTCAGATGGGTAGATTGGCATACCAAGATGCCATTTCCTCAATAGCAAACAACAAACCACCAACTGGAGCACGAAAAGCAGCAGCAATACCAGCAGCTGATCCACATGTTACAAGATCTCGCCGGTCTCGGTCATTTTTGAAAAAACGTAACCATTTCCACGTTAAGCCGCATTTCTCGGACCCACCCTGCCCCAGCAGCGATGCAACACATGCACCAGTATGCACCATGGGGCCTGCCTTTCCAACTAGAAGAGAAGATGACACCGCAGAAATGCTTCCGATTATCTGAACATTGAAAAAAGACGAATGATACCTTTCCTTTAGAGAACAATAAAGCGAGTTAAAAGATAAGTGAAACATTTATCCCAATTTGCCAACAAGTAGAATATCCAAAGACTGAACCAAAGAGTTTTAGCAAGTTTGATAAAGAAGAATCCTGTAGATGCATCAAAACTACCTTCAAGAAAATGAAAAACAGATAAGAGAATAAGCAACATCTAAGAATTGCAATAGAACAGGGCAGAATTATCTTAGGATCTACATTGAGAAAGACCAGACCAATTAAGAGACTGAATTAGTAGCAAATGAAAATTTTTGAAGCCTACAACTCTACCCTAAGGGTAAAACTCGAACAATGTACCCCATGTCAGCACACTTATAGCATACACATAAAACCCTTTAAAAGCATGAAAAACAAGGAGCAATCCAACATTATCCCTCAACGTTCATACAAACAACAATCATGAAGTCGTCTTGCACATGCTTAACAATTTATTACTATCATTCAAACCAAATGCTGTTTTAATTGGGATGAAAATTTGTGGAACACTAACTGGGTAGAGTCATATTATCCAAACTGAGCAACATATTTCAAAACAAACTAAAATGTGAGGCGACCTTGAGTTGCCCTAATTTTGTGGTCAGCCAACCACAAGTGTTGACTGTCACCCGGGCCACCTCTTATGCATGTGCCATTAATCAAATATCATCCAATTGAGTATAAACAATACAGACCCAAGTACCTTAACAACCAAAGTTCGAAAGGACAATATCCCCGGCGCATCCACACCATTAAGATAAGCCTTCACTTCCGGTATGCCGGAACCAGCAGCAGCCGGCGAAACAACAGCCGTAACAACAGATGCAAATAGAGTAAGTAGTAAATTAGGAATTGAAAACGCCAGAAACGCCATTCCAAACCTGTAACAAAATCTCACAATCACAATTACATCAAACATCAAAAAAAAAAAAAAAAAAAAACTTTATGGAGTGAATTAGCATGCATACTTGTTGGCGAGCATCATATTGGAAGTAACAACAAATTTCTGACCGGCAATATTCTCAACAGCAAAATTGTTTAAAAACCCAATAAGGCCAACAATCAATCCAATCAAAAAACAAAGCGACCACTTCATAAAAATGTACTGAAAAATCTGGGTTTTGCTACGTGCCCTCCAGTCCTGTTTGAAAAAATCATTCTCAGCAATCTCGTAATCGAGACTCTCGATGGGGCACACGTCAGCCCCAACAAGCGCTACTTGTGAAGTTGAATTTGTATTGATGCTCGATCTTTGATGCGACAGTAAAGGAACTACCAATGATTCTTGATCTTGATCTTGTTCTTGCTCCGCCGCATTCAAGTTTTCAGAACCAGTGGCCATGGTTTCTGGTTGGGACTTTCAGCTGCGGATTTTAGAGGAGGGTCAAATCTGGAATTCAATTGAATCGACTTGCAGTTGAGAGAGTTTGAGAATGAGTGGAATTCCAAAATAACAAAAAAACTGCTAAAATTTTTAATTGACTTTGCAGTTTGCTTACAAATAATACTCTCTCTGAAATTCGTTTGCTCTGCTCTGTTTCTTTCTTACACAAGTTTTACTGATGCCATGCAATTCGTCAAAGCTCGTTCCTTTTGTTTTCAATTTTCATTTTACTTTTTTTTTTCGATTGGACAAATCACTCTCTCTCTCTCTCTTAATGATTGTGTGTATAAATATAGCAATCTAATTCCTATTGAGTGGGTTGGAATCTCAAATATTTTGTAATGGATAAGCTCAAATAAATTTTTAATATTTTATTTCCCCAAAATTCGATTCCATAGTAAATTTTTTAAGAGCAAATAAACTATTGATTCGAATTTGGATGGTTAGTAGAAAAAAAAATTACTTGAAAATCACTTATCAATGCCATGAAGGCAAAACATAGGGGTGTGCATCGGACCTGGTTCAACTCAGAATCGATTAGAACCTATATGCTTTTTAGGGTAAGGAAATGGAACTGATATGTTTAGGGTTGGATCGGGTTCTAAAAATATGGAACCAAATTTAAACGGTATGATTCCGGTTCTGTGAAGGTAAGAACTAGAACGAACCATTTAATCAGAACCGAAATCGATTTTGGAATCAGAACCGATTTTGGAATCGGTTTTGGCTCCAATTTTGGCTTAAAACAGTTTTGTTTTTATACTTTTATGAACTTAAACCTAAGGGTGATCACGGTTTCGAGTCAAACCCGATCCGAACCGCACCGCGCGGTTTGAAAAAAAATTAAAAATGATTTTGGGTCAATCGGAACCGAACCGTAAATTTCTGGTCGGTGCATGATTTTGACCCAATTGCAACCCGAACTACCCAAAACCACAAATCTTGACTCAAACCGCGACCCGAACCGCCTAAACCGCCAACCCGCGTTCAAATCAGATATTATTTTATATTTTTCTTCTTCTTTAACCATGAAATTTAAGATATTTAATGATCATATGACAATATATAATTTATAAATGAAAATTGTGTATTTTTTCTCTTCAATTATTATATGAAAACACACAAAATTTCCTTTAAAAAATTTATAATCCAAACCGCCGATCCGAACCGCCCAAACCGCCAACCCGAACCGTCGCGGTTTCCTTATCAAATTTGCGGTTTCAGTTTCTAATTTCCCAAACCACCAACCGTGCTGAAAAATGAAAAAATCGACCCAAACCGCACCGCGAACAACCCTACTTAAACTCAATTGTTTTAAATCTCAATTTGTCTCGTCTCTCTCGCAATCTCCGTGATTATTTCCATGTGTGTGAGTTTTTTATTAGACTCATTTTGAACTTGATCAACGAGTGATGTTATATTTTGAACTTGCATTTGTCTATCAGATGGATGCTACTGAAGGTAGTAAAACTACTTCTAAGTTTCTGAGTGATGTTTTGCTGTTGTTCATAACTATTGTTGGGGGCTGTTCTGCTTCTTGAAGAATCTGGTGGTTTTAAGCAGTAGTAGTTTTTTTCTTTTTTACTGTGAGTTTGTCAACTCACAAAGTTATATACTCTTAAAATGTTTCAAGCTTATATATATTGTACTTCTTGGTCATATAGTATTTTCCTTTAATTATTTGAATTTTAATAGTTTTCTTTTTATAATGATAATAATTTTTGTCATATCTAGTCAATAAGATAAAATTTAATACATAATATTTTCATAATGTTGCAAAATTAAGGTACCATATTTAAATCCATAACCGGACTGGAACCGATTAAGAACCGAAAAATAGGATAATCTCTTTCTCTTTCTCTTTCCCTTTCTCTTTCAGAATTTTTGCAGGGATTTCTTTAGGATTTTTCTCTCTATGGTCTTCATGTAAGGGGGAAGCCCTTTTTTTATATTGAAGCAACTGGGTCTAAGGATGGAAGAGGCAGCATGATCCCCTCTTTCCTCCAGTCCGTCTCGAGTGATTGCCAATAAATATATTAGACACATCTCGAACTATGTCCGGTCGGATATACATCTTTGGATATACCTCCGGCCGAATAAATCAAGCCTATGATTCCAACTATTTGAATTTTGGACATGTCCTGACAACTCGATATATGTTCACTCGACTATTAGATTTGAATTATATGTCGAACTGAATGTAATCAAGCCTCTTAACTTCAGTAACTGACAATATGTTTGTTCATTGACAACTGTGTTATGTCCAGCCGGGTGTAGATTTTTCAAGTCATGTCCGACCAGATGTTCCAATTAGGGAAAATGTAAGTCGGGCATATGTGATGTCTGGTTGGCTTTTGGGCTGTATTCCCTGGAGGGTGTCTCCTCATCGGATTATGCATAAAAATACAGTGTCTACAGTCACCCCACTATGGTAGGATTGTGAAATGTGCGACACTGACATGACTATCAAAGTCATGCATATATTTTTACGTATTTGTCTTGTTGAGCCTCGTCAGGCTCACATGGTTCTCGTGGTAGGTTGACGATAGGTGGACCATCGGGCCTGTTATAATGATTGATGAACCCGCAAGTACTCAGATACCTTGATCGGTCTGAGATACATCGATCTCTATTGTAATCATTGATGAACCAATAGGTCCCCCGATGTCTTGATTTTTGCTTTAATGATTGATGAACCCGTAGGTCTCCCGATGCCTTGATTGGTTTGATATGTCTCGATCTCTACTGTAATGATTGATGAATCTGTAGGTCCTCTGATGCCTTTATCATCCTTAGATGCCTTGATCTCTGATGAGATGATTGATGAACCCGCATGTCCCTTGATGCCTATATATGTTTGAGATGCCTCTATCTCTGTTGTAATGATTGATAAACCTGCAGGTCCTTTGATGCCTCAATCTCCGATGAGATGATTGATGAATCTGCAAGTCCCTTGATGCCTCTATCTGTCTGAGATATCTTGATCTCTGCTGTAATGATTGATAAACCCACAGGTCCACCGATGCCTCGATCTGTGTTGTAATGATTGATGAACCCACAGGTCTCTTGATGCCTCGATCGATGGTGAGATGTTTCAATCTCTGTTGTGATGATTGATGAACCCGCAGGTCCCCCGATACCTCGATTAGTCTGAGATACCTCTATCTCTGCTGTAATGAATAATGAACCAGCAAGTCCCCTGATGTCTTGATCGGTATGAGATGCCTCGATCTCTATTGTAATGATTGATGAACCCGTAGGTCCCTTGATGCCTCGATCGGTCTGAGATACCTCGATCTCTGGCTTTCTAGTCCCGGATGTGTTGAAATTATATCTGGTCGGATGTACTTTCTTTACCTATACCCAGTCAGATGTCCTCGTAATATATATCCGTTTGGACATACATTGCGAATACAAAAGGACATGCGTCTCTCTCATTTTCCATTGATGTTCATTCCGAGCCAAATACACCTCCGTTCAAAAATCTCAGAAACCTTTCATCTCATGCGACTTCCCTTCTCTCACAAATCATCAATGGCATTATGGGGACTTTCTGCACAAGATGACGCTCTTGAGGCTCCACATCTTCCATTCGTCTCGACTCTTAAATTACACGTCGGGGCACCGAAAACCTTTTGGCCTTATGTACGAGGACCATGTCTCTACCATCTTGTCTTTGGGGGACCATGTCTGCTCAAGGATCGAGCCGGTAAGCTTACTTCTTCCTTATTTTGTTTATCACATTTTCTGGGTTTTCAAATCCAATTTTATCAGTCAGACATGATGTAAGTCCGGACCCCCAATATTTAACTCCGGCGTGACATACATCACATATATGTTACTTCATATCCACATTCGTTTAGGCATCCTGACTTTAAAACAAATTATATAACTTAGTTCTATGCTTAGCTTAGGGTCTTAAACCCAAATATGGATATGATTCTTGAGGGCCTATTAGTGAAGCTATATAGGTTGTTCAAGCAACCTATATTGAGTGAGATATCTATTGTATAGCTGCCTAGAAATCTTACATATCCGGCCAGCCTTACTGAATTGCAGGTCCATATCCGTCCAATTTCCCATGTGTTGTGACCAATCCATAGGCTCTGTGTTATCACTCTTATGATGTTTTTGTATATTTGCTTATCTAATTTTTTTTTTTTTTACAATTGGATGCTTCATATCTCAAAGCTAATGGTGAACCCACTAGCATGAGAATGTGGTATGATCTGCTCACCTCGATTGTGAAAGCTCGGGTAGAAGTTACTGGATTTAGACATTTCATTCGCTATATAGCTGTCGGCGACAAGAAACATGACAAATGAGGGTTGCAGTCTCTAGTGGAGAGATGGATAAACACCACGCACACCTTCAATCTCCTCATTGGCGAGATGACCATTACGCTAAATGACTTTGCCTATCTTGCAGGCATCCCCTGCAAGGGCCGGCTGTTGAAGCTCGACTGCAGCCTCTACTCTCCCACCATTAAGACTGGTGTTCTGGTAATCCGGAGTTGATCATGTAGTTGTGTGGTGGTACTACATGGTGGTCTGTTAGAATGGTTTGGCTTGTGTTTGGTTACCTTTTTTCGGGATCTGGGATTTTATGATTGTTGATCAGGTCTTATATTTCATGTTTGAGGCGGACACAGTTGTCAGTGTCGTGTCTTTTTTGTTGATGGAATTGTAAGTATTGGTCAAGGTTGAAGTGGCGAGGGATTGGATTGGGTAAGGGTTTGGTGACTAGGGATTGCAACATGTCTTGTTTTCTTAACTTCTTAAATATCTTTAACATGGGTCTACCAAAGTTGGAAATTCTGCAGTTGTCTTACGGTTCTGACTTAAGTATTTCATATTTTCAGCATGTTCTTCTTCAACGTCTTTGTCAGTCTCTTTCAACTGCCTAATGTCTGAAATCATGAAGGTCATCATTCTAAATTTGTTGTAGATAGAGGTATTAGTATCATTGATGATCATCTTAATTTGGTCATTCTCTGAGGGTCTTGTCTGCATTCTCAATAGCTGGCTTCTTCAACGGTTAACATACTCTTTGAAATTTTCTTCATGCCTCTGTTTAGCATTCTCCAAGTCACAGAGTGATAAGTCAATGTCCATATCGATTACATGTTGATTTAAGGATGTTTTGGCCAGCGTTCTCCAGTCTTCTTCACCTTACTCTCCAAATTACGGTACCATGCTACCGGTGCCCCTTCCAATGACATCTCAAACATCTTCTGTACTTTGGGATAAACCCGTAGAGCTCATCAAGGACACATACTGAATGAGATGTGTCTTTAGGTCATTGCTCCCATTGAATTTCATCATTTTAGGTATTCTGAACTGAAAGGGTAATTATTCATTGAATGCCATTGCATTGTAATCAAGCAGGTCTTCATGTTTGTCGTTCATTTTTTAGATAATTGTATCCATTTGCTTTTTCAACTTTTGGAACTCAGTCTCAGTTTGGGATTTAGAAACCCTCCTGATGGCATAGTCAGTCATGTCATCCTCATCTAACCCAGAGATTTCTTCAACTGTTCTATTTTCAGGCCCCTAATGCCTCATTTCACTAGTTTCGACCTCTGCTGTTTGAGGCGTCATTCAGATTACTGTCAGGTTAGCAATGACATTAGCCAAGTTTTGCAGTTACTCTGCTATCTTGTTCATTGTCGTCTCTAATTGGTCTATACGTGCATTGTCACTGCGGGTGCTATCACTGCTTGCCATTTTTAAATCTGTTAGTTACTTCTTGATGAGTATACATTGTTCCCTAACCTACCGTGTCACTATAATGGCTACACAATAAAGGGTCAACATGATGCATGTATGAATGTGATGCATAACATGCATGTAATGTACGCTCAGTCACCATATATCATTCCAACCTTATTTCTCTCCCACACATGGTAAGTCCAACATCTGCCCTAAGTTTAGCTTAGCTTATGCACCAACGGGAGGTACATAAGCTCATTCTCTTTATGCTACAAATGTGAATAGTGAAAACATTAAACAACACACATAAAGGTCTCTACATTATTACAAGATTGATAAAATAATAATGAAATAAATCTGGACAAGCCTCATATAGGCTTGGCCTCAGAGAAGCCGTCCGAACATGGCTATAGTAGGCTGAATATAATGTTCAATGTCCAGTCGGGCTTGCTTGGAGTCTGGCCAGATGTACTGTGTAATTCTGAAACGTATAATCATAATAAAAATATATAAAATAACATTGCCACATAAAATAACATAATAAACAGTAAGTGACAATAATTCTAACAATAAGATAATAATAAATATGTAACAATAAATAAAATATTAAAACAATAATTAAACAAACTAAAGCATGTATTCGATGGGCCTGACCTTAGAGAGCCTTGGCCAGACATGACTCAAGGTCAGCTAAATATAGTTGTGCACGTCTGGTCGGACATAAATAAAGTCAGGCTGGATATGCTACGTAATCTAGAAACATAGAAATATTCATATGCAAATACATATATAATAAACATGCATTATGGATATATTCATAGCGAAATAACCATCTCACAGTGGTACGTGGAGTTGTATCTCAAGTGCGGATCATATTACCGTCCATTCGAAATCCACTATGAAACTTACATCCAAGTTTCCATTCTATATACCATGGGGATCATACAGCTGGATATCATACATGTCTGGCCGGACGTGTAATAGGTCAGGCCTAATATGCCTCACATATAAGAACATACAAGTATACAAAATCATGCATATTAATGTTGGAAATTTAGCATGCAATATGCTGTGGAAAATTAAATTTTTTTAATTTTAAACATAAATTTCTAATCCAATATCGTTATTAATTTTTCATGCTTTATGATAATATTTATTTATGAAAATTAAATAAAACGTAACTTAAACCTTTAAGTAATCATCGTTCCATTCCCGTAAATTCTTCAGAGCCACCCACACGTTTGGCCTCCAATGGTATCCACACAAAGCAGAGAGTTAAGAATTTTGGATTTCTCAAATCCAATATTATGTAAGTGTCTTTTCTTTGCTGCTAGCTTAAGAAAAGAGAATCGTGTTTGGGTTTATGGAATATTGAGAATATAAAGAATTTTTTTAAAAGAAAAAATCATTTTTTTCCTTTCAAATTGCTTTCTTTCTCACATGAATAGCCTTTTTAATTTTCTTCAAATTTTGGTTATCATCAAAGTTAATGGCAAAAAAGTTAATTTATAGGCTTTTGATTTGAGTTGTTTTAATTCCAATCAAATTAGAATTAATAGGATAAAATTTAATCCTAATAAAATAGGAATTTTAATCCATCATAAATAAATAACCATTATCCTATTTTATTTAATTAAATTTATTAAATAAAATTTATCAATTCTAATCAAATTAGAATACTATAAATCTAATATACAAACACTTTGCTAAATTACATTTCAGCCCTTATACTTTTGGAAATTACAAATGACCCATGTACTTTTGGAAATTACGAAACAGTCCCTAATTTCCAGATTTGCACCTTGGTCCTAAAATTTTCGGAATTCCATTTTTATCCATAATTTCTAAAATTATGAATTTACCCCAAAGTTTGAGAACTTAATATTTAAGTCCTAAAATTTAAATCTACATAATTTATCATTAACTCATCAATACTCTAAAGTGTGTGACCCATTAGGTTCTTTTTTATGTTGGCAATGGAGATAGTTATAGACTTTATAAGTCTCGATAAATTAATCTAATTAATTTATCATCAATTAACTTCTTAATTAAGAAACTAATTTCCATAGATCAAGAGCGGCATCTAGCAATGCATCATGACCCTCAATTAAGAAAGAATACTAACTTTAGTGAAACCTATTCCATATACGATTACCATATAATTCAATCATTTCGCATCATACATATCCCGCCAACGATTCTAGAGTATGAAAAATGTCTACTCTATTAAATCATGGCTATTAGAACATTGACTTAAGCTGATAATATATATATATAGTTTCTGAAACTCCTTTCAGAACTCACCATAGCCATGGACTTATATGATCACTTATGTCAAATCGCGCATCTTGGGATATCGACTCTATGTTATCCAGAGCGGGGAATCATTTATTGATCACTCACTATCTTCGTACGCTTTTCATATTGCCCAATCATTATCGTATACACAATCTCGCTATGGACTACGGAGGTGTAATATCAAAGCATATATGATCCACATACAAGATGCCATGGAGATCTCAAGTATAAGGATCATTCATACTATCGTTAAAAAGAGAAATTTCATAGACATGTGGATAACAATCCATATGGGTTCTTAAGCGGGTCAGTTCGATGTACTTGTTCTCCAACAAACATCCATATGTTAGACTAAGTGAACACTTTCACTAGTAGCTTATGAGATCAGCTACATTCCTTCGATAAAGAAGCAGACATAACATATGCCGATCTAAACTGGATCTATCAATGTCATGCGTTGATAATCCTACGATCATGAACATTTAAGAATGACTGGATCTCATAAATTAAACTAACTTTAATTCATTTAATCATCATTCTAAGGATTTTATTTTACAAGTAGTCAAAATTGCTTATAGACAATACTTATAAATAAACTGCCGAATTTTATTAATCAATGCAATAATATAAAATTACATATTTATCCCTATTGGATCTAGGGCATATAACTAAAAATTAATTCTACCTACGCCAATAAAATAAACACATGCATATTAACAGTTAAAGCAAGAGAATAAAGCAATTAAGCATGCATAAATTAATGGTGACGAACGTAACATAAAGAATAACTAATCATACAATTAACTAGAGAAAGTAGTAAATACGGTCTGACATGTTTATAGGCAGCCGAATGTGTGTACAAATATGTTCGGACGTAATGTACATCCGGTCGGAGATACTGTGTCAAAAACAGAATCTCAAATACGCGTTAATATGATGAAGGGTGCTCTCAGGTCATACATTTTCTATGTAGTCTGACTCGGTGGGACGTCTCTGAACGTCAGATAATTGCTGGATTCGTACCAAGGGGAACTCTAAAAATCAGGGGATTCTCTCTCTTTCATAATTTTACAGGGATATCTTTAGGGTTTTTCTCTCCAAGGTCATTGTGTGAATTTTTTTTATATTGAAGTAAATGGGTCTAAGGATGGAAGGGGGAGCAGAATCCCCCATTTTCTCCAGTTTATCTCAAGTGATTGTCAATTAAATCGTCAGACACAACTCGAACTATATCCGGCCGGATGTAATCAAGACCGTGATTCGTGTTGTTTGAATTTTGCATGTGTCCTGATAACTCAATACATTTACAGCCGGCTATTAGATTTGAATTATACGTCTGGTCAGACGTAATCAGACCCATTAACTTCAATAACTGACAATCTACTATTTCACTGACATCTATGTTATGTCCGGCCAGATGTAGGATTTTCAATTCATGTCCGACCAAATGTTCTGGTTAGAGAGAAGGTATGTCGAACATAGGTGATGTCTGGCTGGCTTTTGAGCTATATTCTTTGGAGTTCCTTTTCTTCCAGACATTCATCTTTATAATTTTCCCAATTTTCAGAGGATGTCTCCATAAGAGACTTATTATCAGACTATGCATATCTACACCTGAGATCCTGAGATTTGGGTTCGTCACTTCGTGCTCACTAAGCCGATGAAATTGTGATGATGATGATGAATTGATGGCTCTTGAGTCGATGATGATGATGATGATAGCCTGATGGGTTGAGTCGATGATGGTGATGATGATGATGAGATAAAGTTTTTGAAGATTTGAAAATTAAATGGTGAGTGGTGGCTCTTGTCTTGAGTCGTCATTGAAGAATAAATAGTTTAGGGTTTGGGAGATTTCATTATTGCAATATTTATACTTGTAATTAGGGTCTGGAACCCATTTAAGAAGTCAATTGAAAACCGTTTCTAGAACCTATTTCAATTCAATTCTGGAGTCGGTTCCACTTTTGGTTATTAATTAGGTTTGTTTTAGGTTTAACGGATAGGTTATGGTTATCAATATTGTAGAAACAGAACTTATCGGTATTAAATCAATTATATATTTTTGGAATAAGAATCTTTCCTAAATGAAGCGGTTTCGGTTCCAGAATCTGTTAATTTGATTCGATTCCTTGCGGTTCCACTTATAACTGGAACCGCTACACACCCATAGATGATAGTATTATAGATGGATGGTAAAAATTCCCTTGGAGATTGAGCCCAAAGAAGCCTAATATATTAGTCTCAAGTATGAGTATAATTTTATATACCCTTTAGTTAGACGGATCGTATGAATGAGTACATATAATTTATAAAATTGAAGGTGATGCAAATATAATTTCTCTTCATATTATAAATTAAATAAGACAGTTCAATATAAATACTCTTACGCCGTCATCATTCTTAACACAGTTAACAACAATTACTTAAATTTAAACTCAAAATGTTGCTGTCATAATTTTTTTGGGAGTGATTTGAATTTTGGGTTGGTTGATAATTACCCTAATAATTATTTTTATACAATGCCAATGGTTTGCCACGTCAGTAGCATTCGTATCTAGTTGTCCGCATGTGGAGCATGGCCTAAAGTTTTAGGGGTTCGGAAAAGGATTGGAAGGTACTGCAGGTAGTGGAAATGATTCTGTGTATCTCTAGCACATCTGAGTCAAAATAATTAATCAATCATTATCCAATACGTGTCGTTATTGATATTATTATAGATAATATTTATCCTTTTTTTGGGGGTTGCCAGATAAATTGCTTGTCACTTGTCAGTGGTCCTAAATCGTTACTGAGTGGATGGGAAGTCCCATCTAACCTGTTACAAGTCACAACTTGCAATGTGGTGGCAAAATACCAATTGATAATATTTTTTACTTGGGTCACAGTCACACGATGAATGTTGGGTGATAATTTAGATTAGAATTCATTTATTCTTTTGATTCGATTCGTATTAAAGTGAATACGAATTTGGAAAAATATATTCATTTAATAAATAGGTTAATTTGATTTGACTCGTTTATTAAACGAATCATATACAAATTGAAGTTCATTATTCGTTTATTCGTTTAAGATTTTTTTATTATTTTTTTTATTAGTTATTATTATTTTTCAATTAATATTCGAGAAATTATGACTAATTATCATAGAAAAATAATATTCTCGATATTTGGTGAGGTAATTTTAGTAAATATATTAATTACGTATTTCATATATATATATATATATATATTTATGAAAAATTAATTTAAATAAATTACGGTAAATTATATTATTGAATAATATCACGACTAAATAAATATAATATTCGATTCTTTTAATAAACGAATCGAATACGAATCCTGATATTATGATTCGTTTAATAAACGAATCGAATACAAATCCATCATATTTTAATTTGATTCGTTGATTCGTTTTATCATCCCTAGATGAAGGTATAAATAAATCAAAAGCCCATGTTGTTGCCACATATAAATAAATTTTCGCCAAGTATTAGTTGGTCAAGTAACCCACTCCTGGTTGTCACAACACAAATTGTTAGGGTTAAATGAACACTGCTACAATGAACTTGAAGTGTTTCTATGGTCCCAACCAAACCAAGTTGATCAAACAATGTTACTTTTTTAATTAAATTATTTCAATTATTAACATTATATTTTATTTCGAAGACAACTTTGTCAATTTGCATAATCCAAGTGGATACAAAATCTTTGCCCTCATGATGCTCCCGAATGTGCTACTATCCACATAAAATCCACATTCAGTTAAAAAAAATAATATTTTTTTTATCTTTATATACCTTTAAAATCCGCATAAAGTGTGAATGAGAGATCCAAAGGCCAGCTCAATTTCAGCTGATACATAATAATATGCCACTCAAGAGCCAAAAAAGAGATTCGCCTTTTGAGATATCATGCATTTGTAATTAGCCAAAAGATGTGTACTTTCATTTATACACAAAGTTAAAATCAAGGGAATTTACAAAAATGATGCTTATCGAGGGAAATTTACAAAAATGATGCTTATCCTTTTCAATTTACAGAAATGACTTTTTAATTTTAATGTCACACAAAGATCTTCTTTTCCCATTCCAAAAGATGTGTACTTTCATTTATACAAAGTTAAAATAAAGGGAATTTACAAAAATGGTGCTTAACTTTTCCAATTTACAGAAATGACTTTTTAATTTTATCGTCACTCAAAAATCTTCTTTTTTCCATTCCAACAATTCACTTCATACTCTTAAATCATCCACTACTTCTACTAACTTTCTCACATGTATCAAAGACAATTTAAATATAACTAAAAAATCATTTAAAATCATGTGGAAATAACTGATTTCCGAGCTTGAAGATGAAACCCAAAGAAATTAGTTACAGTGGCTCAGTCAACAAGACATGTATTAACATCTCCATTTCCTCTAACCTAATTGAATTATATGAGTAACATCTCCGTAACATAATGCTAGATAATGGGCGGTGAGAAGTACAGGTGGTGGTTGCTAATAAATTTAGACTATGGTTTTATTTTTTACAATCTCTTGAAGAACCTGCGGTTATTCTCTCCGTAACACAATATAGTTTGTAAATATCATTACAACTGATTGATGCTACGTTATGATTAAGGAGTTAAAATGCATACCCCATAAGGGAAATGATACAAAGTTGAGAATTTGACCGAAATAATCGTCTGGTGAAGACTTCAAATCCGTGTTCAGTCTTCCTCGGCAGCTTCAAATCTGAGTTGCTTAATGTCTCCTCATTAAGTGGAAAGCCCGCCAACAACACTCCTTAAATAGTGTTTCTTCAGTTTTCTCCTCCTATGATTGCTTGCCCTGGATGCCCACAATTCAAACATAGGGTGTGAGATTTTCCATTGCAACATGGTTGCTTTTCCATATTATTAAGCATATACATGTTTTTCCTTTCGAATTTCATAGAATGAAATCCCCGACGATAGAATATTACAATGCAGTTCCAAGGGGAGCAGATGCTCTTTCAAATATGACAAATTCAGGGGATAATAAATGAAACTGCTCAGGGCTTGTAGGCATAAACATATTGGAGCTTTCACCTATGAAAGGCATACCTTGCTTACTTATATACCCGTCCTACCAAGGCTTTCTACATATGATATCAACGTAAGAACATATGTATTGTTGTATGTTCGCCATTTGTTGCCCTGGTTTATATCCCAGAGTACCCCTATGGCCGATCTGTCACCCAACCTACTATCTCTCCCTCCCTACCAGTTAGGATCCAGAACAAACCTGTTGCCAAAAAGGCTGGCCAAGGGCCCAAAAGGATGCCAATTATCATACCTGAGAGAGGTTGTGTTTCGATTTAGTAATTCCACAGTTCAGCCACCCCCCAACCCGGGAATCAGCCTCGGCTTAAGGGTTTAAGAGATTGTCTTTGTCTCAGCTCCCTTTCGGTTATGAATTCAAATCTCTAGAGAAAAGAGATGGACGTTCTCATATGCGGGAATACCCTCGTTAGCTACATAGCTCTATTTCTATTAAACACATCATCAGAATTCCCCTATAACCCAAATGTAAAAGACCATAAATAGAATCAACTTATTTCATTTAAAGAAGAAATAATTTTAAAACCTAGACACTAATAAAAGAATTTCACTATTTGAACTATAAGGTTTCAGCTTGGAAGGCAAGCATTACTTTAGCCTTATGCAAACAAAAAAAATGGTAAATTGTAATCACCAGTATTGATTGTGCAGTATGAACGAGTCAATTGCAACTTTTTTCCCATCATCATTGCGGTTCCAGTGGTAGAATGCATGTGTCCTGTTTTTAATCTCTAGCGTAGAATGCCCGTAGCTGGCTTCCCGAAATGCAGAGTAATCTGGTTGTGGATCTCTGAACCTACAGAACCAACAGAATGTTAAAGGTGACCAAGAATTAATTTTCTTCAAGATAACAAACAATAAATTTGATGTAATGAGCAGGATGAATTTATCAATCGTGCAATTCGACTCACTTTCCAGCTAAACCTTCTTGATTTCCACCATCTCCAACCGTGATGTAAACAGGAGCAGATTTGTCTGGCACAGGGAAACAGTCGCCACTTGATGTGTTGTAGTTTACATTGGAAATTCGATACTGAAATTAAAAAAAAAAAAAAAAAAAAAAAAAAAAAAAAAAAAAAAAGAACTGCCTTTAAGCATCCAGTCAAGGTAAAAGCAGATAATTACTTTTAAATGGACCAATATAATATTTCCATCTAGTGCATAGACAGCTATGTACATCAAGATGATGCAACTTAACAAGGAGCTTTTACTCATTTTCAACTAACACTGGCTATTATTGTCATCCTATTTTTTTTCTTGTTTGTCTTTCTTTCATCAAACTTCTTCTAATCAGTGGCTTCTAATAATTGAATTCAAACTTGATGTAAACAGGCAACAGTAAAGGTTGTTGGATCCCAGAAATCTGCTCCAGTCTTAACAACATTAACGCATCAGCTTTCGGATAATGCAAAAAGACAAGATGTCATTGAAGTTAAAGAACATACCGATCTTTCATAAGCATGGACATGGCCAGCAAAGACAACATCAACTTTGTAATGGATGAACCAACTCTCAAAGACAGCTTGCATACTTTCACCCTCCATGAAGTGTGCTTCATTACTGTTGTAGATTGGGACATGCATGAGAACAATTAGCCAAGGTGTCTTGTCCCGGTCAACCTTCTTCAGTTCTTCACTGAGCCAGCTATATTGAGGTGTGTATTTTACTGTGGATTTGAATAACTGAAT
>SKCR01053692.1:0-30095 GCA_019454045.1 Zanthoxylum bungeanum | reverse complement strand
AAACCTTGACTCTCCCATCTAGAACTATATTCCTTCCTTGACACTGACTTGAGCGTCGGAGTGCCTACGGCTTCCACCACACCGGTGGGCAGTAAGCTCCTCATTCACTCTACTCGTTTTGCAGGTTCGCTCGTGCCCTACTTTTGATAATCTCGATTGTGGACCACTACCGAAATCAGCCTCCACAAAACTACTTAAGAATAAGAGGAATTACGAGACCAGTTTGGTCTCCCTATCTCAGCCTTAGTGCAAAGTTGGTCACTATAAATTAGGGGTGATCACAATTTCGGGTCAAACCGTGAACCGCACCGAACCGAACCAAACCGCGCGGTTTGAAAAATATTAAAAATGATTTTGAACCGCACCGAATCGAACCGCAAATTTTGGGTCGGTGTGCGGTTTTGACCCATGTCAAACCGCGAACCGCCCAAACCGTAAATTTTGACTCGAACCGCGACCCGAACCACCTAAACCGCCGACCCGCGTTCAAATTAAATATTATTCTTTATTTTTCTTCTTCTTTAACTATGAAAATTAAGATATTTGATTATCATATAACAATATATAATGAATAAATGAAAATTATGTAATTTTTTCTTCAATTATAATGTGAAAACACACAAAATTTCCTTAAAAAATTTATAATCCAAACCGCCGACCTGAACCGCCCAAACCGCCAACCCGAACCGTCGTGGTTTTCCTCATCAAATTTGCGATTTCATTTTCTAATTTCCCAAACCGCCAACCCGCGCGGTTTGAAGTAAAAAACGAAAAAAACCGCCCCGAACCGCACCGCGAACACCCATACTCTAAATCCATAGATGGAAGTGAAACAACATAATACACATAGTACATAAAACTTCTACAATAATATACAATCAATTTAATATAGAATAATTTATAGATTTAGGCGACTATGAAAATATCCCATAAGCATCACAAATATCCAGCCTTCACCATCAGATCTACTTATTTTTCCGCACAAAATCCTTTGTATACTGATGAAATGAGAATTATTCCTCTATAAAACAGAAAATAAAACCCAACAAATGTTGACATCTACCATTATAAAAGTGGATCCATCGATCAACAGATCTGGGAGACAAAAAAAAATCCAAAAAAAACGAGAATCAACAAAATCAGGGGCTGCCGAAAAACAAAACCAAAATAAAAAAGAAAAAGAAAAACCAATGGGGGACCATGAAGAAGAATGTGCGAGAGGGAGAGGGGCTCCCCTGCCGCCACCCACAAGGGTTGGTGGCGGCAAAGGAGTGAGAGCCATTTTCAAAAGAAAAATGGCAAATAAAAAGATTTGACAGGACAAACGATAAAGAAAAAGGAAAACAAGCAAAAAAGAAGAAAAAAGAAATCTAAAAATTAAAGGAAGAAAAAAAGTAAGAAAGAACAATAAAAGAACAAGAAACAGGAGATCTTGAGATGTAGTGAAGAAAATGGAAAAAAGAAAAGAAAGAGATCTTAAGAGGGAAATGATGAGATGAGAGAGCTAGAGAGGGAGAGGGGTGGCATCGCCGACAACATCAATGGCTTTTATCCATCATTATCAAAGCCCTCTTTTGACCTTTTTTCAAATTTTAATAATAATTTACTTATTTACCCTCATAACTTTACACTTTTCAAACGATTTGATTCGGTATGGGTGGTATCTGAAAATACATGAATATTTTCTCTCATACTAAAAATATACCATACCTCAAGGGAGATATCTAAAAATATCCCAAATAATTAAACCTCTATCCACACAATACAAGCACCAATCCAATCGATTCAGATTTAACAAGCGGTGATTTGCCAGTAGAGCAACAATAGCAGCTTAATGAAGAACATAGCTTATGAGAAGATCAAACATTACCTAGTAAGCTTGATACAAAAATCCAATCTCTTTCTCATTTGTTGAAATGGTTGAAGAACTTCCAAGGTTTAACAAGCTTGACTCAAAGATCCAATCTTGATTCCAATACAAGTAATCTTCACTTTAAGATTCAATCTTGATTTCTTCTTGTTGAAATGTTGTAGAAATCTTCCAAAGCTTCCCTAAACACTTCTCTAACTTAGACTAATTTCTCTAACTCTTGTTTGTTTTAACTTTCTTAAGCTTAAGCTTATCAAGGTCATTAAGCTTATCTTTTTGCTTAATTAAAACCTTCCCCAAGCTTATTGTTTATGGCAAAACTTAGATAATTTTTAATTAATAAAAGTTTTAATCAACTTTTAGGTGGACTTAATCCAATTTGTCCAAATATATATAATTAGGTGTGATTAATCACGTTTGTCTACCATTTTGATTTAATTCAATTAAATCAAGACAAAGTATAATTAATGGATTATTTATATGTCTACCACTATAATTTAATCCAATTAAATCAAGACAAATACACCTATAATTACATATTTACAATTACCAAAATATCCTCAAATGGTAGAGATATTTATAAAATTACGATAAAACCCTTGTGTGATTTTGGATTAATCCAATTAGGTAAAAATAAATAATCAATATTATTCAATAACACTTAATTATTTTAGTTGATAATTATAATATCGAATATGATTTATTATTAAAAAAAATCGGCTACCCAAGTGCTCAACGAGTACACTTTATATTGTGAGACTCTCTTAGTCCAGACACATTCTTCATATAAACCTAGCTAATATGTACGCAATTCAGCCACCTCCGAATTCGCGAAAAACACGAACAAACTTTCTGAACTATACAAGTCGAGGTCACCACATATGTTTAACAATTCCTCCGTTGTAGGATATCCGAGTTGTGCTTAGGAAACATAAAATATACCGTCAAGTTTCCAAGACGCACATCTCATTTCGACATGTCCACGATTCTTTACAACTTAATCAGAAACCATTTCCGATAAAAACGATCCACCCCAGGTGATTGACTTTGGCGCAAAAGTCTTAAGAATCGTGACTTACTTACATGGATACCTAAAACCCTTATGATACACATACGGGCCAACATATCATATCTTGATACGCACTTAATTAATGACTGCATCGGTACATACCCAACGAACATCTAGAGGCCAGACCATGAAAGGTTTCTTACATACATGACATCAAAATGTGGAGGATCTCATACAAAATCAATGTTATCCTATAGTCAAAGGATCACATATGCTACTCGACTCGAAGAGATTCCTATTGACGGTGGTGTGTACTTCCAATTATTAGGAATCACCTGTGAATCATTCTGTATTCACTCCAACGAATACCCACACGTTTAAACGAGCTTCCCATGCTCATGGTATATCGAATTAAACCATTGGAACTCCAATTCCAATATACGACATGCGTTAGTCTTCTCGGTTATAGGAATTCGACTATATTCCAAAACCAATGAGTATGAATATTTACTTTAAGAATAGTTTATAATAGTAATATTATCCCAATGTCAGACCACCCAGTGTGTGTATTACTACATGACTATTCTAAGGTCGATGTCATTCTCAGCATATATATCCATCTAATATGCATAATGACATTACCATTAATAAATTTTGAAATGAAAATGTAGTTATTTTATTAATAAATAATAAAATATAATGTACAATACATTATTCGGATTGACGCTCCAAGCACCAACTCTAACACATGTAACTTATCCAACATGTCATCTAACCTATGAATATAATGGCGATACTTTACCGGTATATTATTCACATTTTAACAATCTACACACATCCTTCAAGTTTCATCCTTATTTGGTACCAAAATTACTAGTACCGCACAAGGACTCATGCTCTCCCTCACGTACCCTTTGCTCATCAAATCTTCGGCTTGACTATGAAGTTCCTTTGTCTCATCAGGATTACATCTATAAGTGGGTCAATTAGGTATAACAGCTCATGGTACGAAATCAATATAGTGCTCAATACCTCGTATGAGTTGCAACCCACTAGGTATCTCCTCAGCAAACACGTCCTCGAACTCCTGCAGTAAAGTAACAACAACACTAGAAGGAATATGGAAGTTCTTGTCAAAAAGGTTAAGATAAGACTCTTTGTACACAAGTAGTAGCATGAACTCATTCTTTTTGAACTTTTGCCTAATCTCCCATTCTTTAACAAAGAAACTTTTTCTTACTATTCCTTCATAGTTTCTGTCCCCTCACATTTGACTATCTCTTTTATTTTACTCACATTTACCGTCTTGGCCGAATCACTCACTTCCCCTTTTGGTTTCATCGCTAATTGATCCTCATAGACTTGCCTAGGTGTTAAAGGTACAAATACAACCGTTTTCCCATTCTTAAGTAAGCTACATCTATTTCGAAACCTGTCATGGTGAACCTTTCGGTCATATTGCCAAGGTTTACCCAACAAAAGATGTCCAATATGCATCAGCACCACATCACATAAAACCTCATCACTATACCTCCCTATAGAGAAAGAAACTCTCACATGCTTCGTCACTTTCACCTCACCACAATCATTCAACCAGTGTAATTTGTAAGGTTTATGATGCGCCAAGGTGTATAACCCTAACTTCTCTACCAATGATGTGCTAGCCACATTGGTATAGATGCCCCCATCAATAATCAAACTACAAAGCTGGTCCTTTATAGTACACCGAGTATGGAAAATATTCTATCTCTGCTCCTCAGTCTCATTAACCTTCATTTGAGAATTAAAGCCCATTGTGTAACTAAAGATATCACTTTCAGCATATACATGTGCAGCTCCACTAACTTCAGCACCATCATCATCATCAACTAAGTTCGGTATATGATCAAACATGTCTTCATAATCACTCTCACTGTCTATATCCTCATTCGTATACATAATCATCACCATTTTGTTTGGACATTCTGAAGCAATATGACCTAATCCTAAGCATTTGAAACACTTAATGGTGCGGCCTAAAGATGGTTTAGAGTCTGTTCTAGGCTTATTATTTTGGGTGGCGGAAGAACTACTGCTGGCTCTAGGTGGATCAACTCCCCCTTTTGTACAACACCATCTTTCCGGTCACTATTACCCCACCAAGATTTCCATGGAGCAGATGAAGGAAACTTAGTTGGAATAATCCTCTGTCTTTGCCTCTCGACCTTCATTGTCATGTGTTTCATATCCTCGATCACGATATAATGCCGAAGGTCCACAACATTGGTTATCTCACGGTTCAAGGTACTCAAAAATATATCCATAGTGGTCTCCATGTCTTTTTGAACATTTTCCTTAATCATGTCAATCTCCATCTCCTTGTAATAATCCTCAACACTATGTTATCCTTATGTAAGATTTTGAAGGTTCTGATATATGTCTCTAAAATAATGTCTGGCATAAATATCTTCCTCATCACCCCCTTTAATTCAACCCATGTGCTAATTGGCCTCTCAAGATTTTGTCTATTGGAAATAACTAATTGATCCCACCAAACAATGGAGTAGTCTGTGAATTCTACCACCGTCAGCTTGACTTTATTTTCCTCTGAATAATTATGATAGTCTAATAAGAGTTCCATATTTTCCTCCCACTCTAGATAAGTCTCTGGGTCATTCCACCCCTGGAACGCTGGAATGGACATCTTAATCTGACTAAGGTCTCCATCAATATCATCACACCTTTTTCCCCTCACAACCCTAAAATTAAAAGGTCTGTGATCTTTGTAATTCCTTGAGTTATGTGCTTCATCAACCCCAACATTATGAAATTAATATTCTGTCTCTTATTCGTCCATATAAGCATGCCATATTTTTTTCGGCCTAGTCTCATTATGTGGTAAATTCAGACTAATGCTAAATTATGCTCTAGTTTGGCTACTCCGTAAGTTAGACACGACACCCATGATCTTCTTCCTATTCTGATCACCTTGAGCCTTTAGTGTCTCCATCATCGTCTTAAAATATACACCCCATTCAATAAATTATTTAAACATGGCCTATGGCATGGATGTGTCATCACCATTCGGTAACTCATTGGTCATTGACATTGTAACTTGTTGTAAGAAAATCGTTAGTAACAAAAGAAAATAAGAAAGTAAACCTCACCGGCACAGTCTTCACGTGTTTATATTTAAAGTTGTCACTCCACTCATGTTTACATTCGTTGCCTTTTACCCGAAGCTATGCTCTTTTTCTCTGTCTTTTACCACTCAAAATCCTCCAACAAGTTCTTAAACTGAACTAGTACTCAAATCAAGAACAAAAAAAACAAGTAACCGCAATTCAAGCAACCCAAGTTCAAGGGAACAAAGTTAAGAAGCCAACAAGTATGAAAACAAGCACGAAAGAAAAAGAAACACACTCTAGATTACGGCAAATAGGATGTTAGGTAACCAATTTCGCCCTCAATTTAGAAATTTTTAACATGCATAGGCAAATTACTTCAATCACCTCATCTCAACAATGCGAACACTATGAAAAATATTACACATAAGGGAAATTTTATACTTTTTTTTTTTGAAATTGGGTCTCTCAGGCCTTTAAGACGTTTAGTGTTATGGAATTTGCCTAATTTTTATTATTTCCCGCTATGGGAAATCAGTAGGTCACACAAATTCGACTTGCTCACTACGTAATCCTATTGCCATAAGTAAGATCTAAGACTATAGGAAGTCTTAGGATACGCAAATAATAACAAATAACAATGAGTTAAATAAGTTTGCAACAGTCACAATAGAAGAATAAGTAAAGAAAACACAACAATTAATTAGCTAACAACTACCTTGATAATAACAGAATTAAAGAAAAAAAAACGAACCCTAAATTATCATAAGAAACAGAAACTGTTTATTTTACTCTATTATAGAAGCAAGAAAACGCAAGGAAAAAAAGATATGACCCGATCTATGGAAACTGAGCTCTGATAACCAATTGATGCAAACCAGACAAGAACATGCTTTTTGAACCTACGAACAAATCATACAAAACCCAAGAACACGATTAGGAATGGATGATTAAGACCCGTTGAGAACCTACCTTAAGAACCCTAGTTGTAGAATCACGCCACAAAGAGTTGCAAGCTGTTTGATGAGTTTAAGTTCTTAAAGTTTAAAAATAAAAAGAGGATCAGATCTCAAATGTGAATTTTGTTAATGATCAAAAGTGCCAAAATAATGACATAATGTAACTTATATAGCAAACAAGTGAAACCCTAAAAGGCAAGGAAATAAGAATCATAATATAATATGCTAACGTGGTGCCCAAGAAAGCCTATAAAACCTAAACTACCCACACACTAGGGGTGTTCAAGGGTCAGGTCGGGTTTTTTTCAAATTTTATGAAACCCGATCGGGTCGAGTCACACGAATTGATAAATTCCGAACCCAAAAATTGAGTTTGCAAACCCGAGCGGGTCGGGTCACGTAGGTTGGGTCAAGTCGGTGAAAAAAATTATTTATTAATTATTTTTAGACATAAATACTAACTATTTTATATTCTGAAACTTGTCATACATATAAAATTTCAAAATAAAAAAGTAATAAACAACTCAAATAATAGTAAAAACTTTAAAAAATAATAAAATTTTTAGAAAACTAATAAAAAATTATTTTTTCGAGTCGGGTTGCGTAGTCAAACCCGTGAACCGACCCGTAAAAATAGGGTTGGGTCGAGCCAACCCGAAATTGCATAATTGTTTTAGAACCCGCTTAGGTCGGGTCGGGTCGTGATTTGACCCGACCCTATGAACACCCCAACCACACACCATTAGGCATGTGTTTCCCTATCTAAATTCGGAAACCCTAAATCTAACCCTAAGCACACGTCTCCCATATGCAAGGTACATGCACGTGTGCTTCATAATATAAATAGAAAATGGCTTTAAAAATTTGAATAAAATAAAATAAATGTCCAACCCTTTTACATTGACCAATAAAAAAACCAAAAATAAATCATCTAGTCATCATCTCCAAGGGCTTGTATAATATTAACCATGAAAGGTTTTTCATGTGACAAACCCATCTTTAATGTTAAAGTCATGACAGTAAGATTAACAGTAATTTTAAATTTAGAATCGTCACCATTTCAAATCAATCAAACAACCTGTTAGATACTAGTAATCATTTGACCTCATAAAATTAATAGATTAGATATTAAGTCCTCGTGGGATCGATATTTTTATACTACTTGAACGATACGTGCACTTGCGTTATACGCGTGTGTAAGCACCGGTACAGTTTTTGGCGCCGTTGCCGGGGACTTATTTATCTTTCACTATTAATTTTGGGGTTAGATACATTACTTGTATCTAATTTCTTTTTACTTATTGTTTTTTTTTCTTGTGTTTCAAGTTCTCAGAAACTACATGAGACGAACCAGAAGATTTGAACTCCGATCGCTTGACCCAGAAATTGAAATAACCATCAGACAGTTGAGAAGGGAAATGCGAGAAGGCCAAAAAGCTTTAGTCAACATGGAACCTGAACCGTTGGAGGTTGCACCACCAATTCCCATTCGAGACAGAACCATTCCGGTGGTTGACAAACTCATTTCATGTATTGTACTTCCTCCCTTACCAGCAAATGCGTGTGACATCAAAACATGCATTCAGATGATTCAGCAGTCAGTTTAGTTCGGGGGGAATGCAACTGAAGATCCTAATACCCACATCAGTAACTTCCTGGAAGTTTGCGGCACTTTTAACTACAACAGAGCATCAGAAGAAGTAATGAGACTGCGTGTTTTCCCATACTCCTTGAAGGACAGAGCTAAAGCTTGGCTACATTCACTACCAGCAGGTTCTATCACAACTTGGAACACTTTAGCCACCAAATTTCTTGCAAAGTACTTTCCACCAGCCAGAACCGGAAAGCTGATGAATGACATCACATACTTTATGCAACAAGACTCATAAAATCTCTTTGAAGCTTGGGAAAGGTACAAAGATTTTCTTCGGAAATGTCCTCACCATGAGATTCCAAAATGGCTTCAAGTCCAAACATTCTATAATGGACTTTCTGGAATAATGAGAAACACAATCGATGATGCTGCTGGAGGAGCCTTGATGGCAAAAGGAGAGATCAGGATCAGGCCTGAGAACTAATCGAAGAAGAAATGGCCAACAACAATTCCTTGTGGCCAACAGAAAGGAGCATGATCCAAAGAATTACAGGAATTTATGAAAGTGGAGCCAATACAGCAGTCAACGCCAAGCTAGATCAGATATGCAAATTCATGGAGACTCTTACCGCTGGATCCACAAGTTCACCATATGGAGGAGCACCAGAGTCGAACCAACTTGAAGAGACGATGAATTATGTCAACAATTTCAACAGACAGAGGAACAATCCATATTCCAACACCTACAACCCAGGGTGGAGGAATCATCCCAATTTCGCATGGAGCAACAATTCAGGGCAAATGAACAATCCACCACCCGGATTCCAACAACAGAACAAAAGCCAGGAACAAGAAAATGAACCAGGAATAACAGAAGTGTTGACCCACTTGAAAAAGATAGAAGCAAAACACGACTCTCAAGCAGCAAGATATGATGCTATGTTTCAATCTCAAGCAGCAAGATATGATGCTATGTTTCAATCCCAAGCAGCATTAATTCAAAGTCAATCAGCTTCTATTAAAGCACTGGAGAATCAAATTGGACAACTGGCCAATGCTCAGAGTTACAGACGCCAGGTACCCTTCCTAGCAACACAGAGCCAAATCCAAGGAACATGGGGAATGAGCAATGTCATGCCATCATGTTAAAAATCGGTACTGAAATCAACAAAGATGTTGGAATCAAGGCAACAACAATTGAAGATTTTCCAAAAGAAACAAAGCAACAGATGGAGGGAAAAGAAGCAAAGGAAAAAGAACAGATCACTCAACCTCCACCTTTTCCTCAGCATATTCAGAAGAATAAACTGGACAAGCAGTTTGCTCGATTCTTGGAGGTGTTCAAAAAGCTTCATATCAACATTCCATTTGTAGAAGCGTTGGAACAAATGCCCAGCTATGCCAAATTCATGAAAGACATTCTTTCACGAAAGCGGAGATTGGGAGATTATGAGACAGTAGTATTATCAGAAGAATGCAGCGCCATCATTCAGAGAAAACTTCCTCCAAAGTTGAAAGATCTGGCAGTTTCACTGTTCCTTGCACCATAGGAGAACATGACTTCGGTAAGGCTCTGTGTGATTTAGGTGCTAGTGTTAACTTGATGCATTTTTCTATTTTCAGGAAACTGTAGATTGGGAAACACAATGCCACTTCAGTCTCACTACAACTTGCTGATATAACGCTCATATTTCCAAGAGGCGTAGTTGAGAATGTGCTGGTCAAGGTTGACAAATTCATTTTCCCAGCAGATTTTATTGTCCTTGATATGGAGGAAGACGCAGACGTGCCAATCATTATCGGGAGACCATTCTTGGCTATAGGTCGAACCATTATTGATGTACAAAAAGGAGAACTAACCATGAGGGTACAAGACCAAAAGTAACATTCATGTTTTCAGCCATGAATTTCCCAGATGGTGAAAAAAAGGAGGAATGTTTCAGACTTGATGTGATACATAGTACCGTTCAGAACTCTGATGAAAGACAAAGTTCTACTGATAAACTTAAAGCATGTCAATTACCTGTGGAGCCTGAAGATAAAGCGCACTGCGTACTGAAGAAGCCTATTCTTGTACTACAAGCAACAGAAGAGAAAAAGTTCCACCAGCTCAATGAATTGGAGGAATTTCACATACAGCCTTTTGAGGATGCCAAATTGTACAAGGAAAAAGGCAAGGAAAAGACATGATGAGAAGTTAGTGCGCATACAACTGGAACCAGGGCAGAAGGTACTGTTAAACAAATCAAGGGGGAAATTCTTCCCATGGAAGCCAAAATCACGGTGGTCAGGTCCATTTATGATCACCAAGGTGTTACCAGACAGAGCAGTTGAGATACATGATCCTGACTCCAACAAAACTTTCAAGGTTAAAAACAAGCGTGTTAAGCACTACTGGGGAGAATCATTTGAGCGAAAAAAAGAAAGTGTCACACTTTCAGATCTAGCCTAACGTTCGAGAAGTCACGTCTAGCTGACGACTTTAAACTTAGCGCTCGCAGGGAGGCAACCCATGCAATTTTGTATATATGTGATATGGTGTGTTTTATTTTTGTGTGTTTAATTTTGCAGGTTTAGTCATTTCACGATGGAAGAAGCTCTCGCAAATCTTCACAAGCAATTTCCTTCTCTCCCTCAAAAATCTTTGGTGAAAGTCTACAAAGCTCGCTTGGAACGGATGAGACTACTGATGATCAAAGGTATTCCTAATGACATTCGTTGGGTAATTGAAGCACGAGTCCGATTGGCAGGTGAGTCTTCTGAATCTTTTATTTCACATCTGCCTGGTTTTGGAAGAAGCACTTATGCAAAGAAACGTAGAGCTAAACAAATGGGTGTTTGTTACAAATGTGCACGCTGTAATTGCAATACTCGTTGTCGTTCTTTAGGAATGGTGTCTGATAATCGCGAAGACAAAATTAAATTCATTAGGGATGGCTTGAGTAAGGAGTCTTTAGATGATATATCTTTAACTCTTGAGACGCATCCCAATGGATATGTTCACATAGCCATTCGTAAATTACATACACAATTCCAAAAAGAAAGACAACAATTAAGTCTTGGGAATCTGACTCAAAAAGACCCTGTTTGCCAGTTTATAAGAAAATTGGATGGGAAGCTTGTCCCTGACGCATAGACGTCAATCAAGCCGTTACTTTTCTTGTAAATATTATATCTCTTTGTCTTTTCTTAATAATTGTGATTTATTTTGTTGTTTTCTTTTATTTTCTCCGACAGGATCCATACCTTTTTTACTATCACGATATTATTTCGCTACTAATCGTCCTCTGGAAGATACTTGTGCTATTTTTACTCACCCTTTTCAGGTACTATAAATTCAGCTCGTCATTGCACTTTTGAAGGCATCCAGAGTTGAGAAAGAAATACATATAAAAAATGGAAGCCACTTCAAGAAGACGAGTTGAAAACATCTGTGTGTTTTGCGGTAGTAGTGTTGGTGTTAAGCCATAATACGTAGAAGCAGCACAAGAATTAGGTCGAGTCTTAGCTGCAAGAAATATGCACTTAATATATGGCGGAGGCAATCTTGGACTTATGGGGATCGTTTCAAAAGCTGTACAGGAAGGAGGCAGTCACGTTTTGGGAATCACCCAAAACCCTTGGCAGAATCAAATCTTATTGAACCATCAAACGTAGAGGAACTGATCGTGCCATGTATGTCTGAACGTTTGTAGAAATGATTAACCGTCCTGATGCTTTTATTGCTTTGCCATGTGGCTTGGGTACATTGGAGGAAATTTTTATTGTGCTATCTTGGGCAAACCTGAACATACACCAGAAACCAATTGGGCTGTACAACGTTGATGAATTTTATGATTTTCTTTGTGTGTTTCTTGATGATGCCCGGAGAAATGGGTTCGTGTCAAAACCTTTGAAAGAACTCCTCTTTACTGCTAGAATTGCTCCGGATCTAATAGACCAACTCATAGCCTATGAACCACGAGTTAACCCGATCCTTTCAAAGATAAATTGGTCTGAGGACGATCGTGGTAAGAGGCGTAGGATAATCTGGATCTTATCCTTTAATTTCCTGTAGAATTTCAGCTAACCATGTATTATTTTCTAAACTCTTCTTCTACTTTTTAAGACATTGGGGGCAATGTCTCATTTAGGTTTGGGGGGGGAATTAGTTGATCAGTACCTTTTTTTAGTTTGTGTGTTGTTTTTATTTTTAGTCCAAAATTTTTCGAAAAATACAAAAAAAAATTGAATTTTTCAAAAAATACAAAAATATTTTGCATTTTTGTGTTTTTATTTTGACTAAAAGGGTGAAATTGGTAAGAGATAGCTGAGTAAGGAGTTTCCACTCCTGAGACGTATCTCAAGCCTATTTTCGAAATAAGTTAATTTTTATTTATTTCCTTTTGAATTATTTAATTTGTGAATTCTCCATAAAACGGACTAAAATGGATCTTCTTATGCTCAGTTGACAGGTATTATCAACATATATAGTAACATATGGACATGAGCTAAAATTGAAAAGTTTGTAATATTCAGTGCTCTAGTTTAATTAGAGGAAGCATCAAAAAGCAATGGAGTAAAAAAAAAATGTCTGAGATCCGAGTTATTAAGTCTGTAAGGGTGTTTTAACACCTAGTGCCCTAAAACCAAACTAGTTTGGGAGTCACTGGCCCAAAGCTCGTACATGGATCAAAGATGCTGCAAAAATATATATATATGAAGTCTGAGTAATTAAGTTCGTAGGGGTGTCTTAACACCTGGTGCCCTAAAGCCAACTGGTTTGGGAGCCACCGACCCAACACTCGCTACATAGATGGAAGATATTGTATATAAATAAAAATAGAGAAAAATCAAAGAAAAATCTGAAAAATCAGAAAAATTATTCCATTGCTACAAAAAGGTGTGAAATCTGATAGAACTTTAGGACAAAAATATTACTCTCTTATCAACTACACTTATGACTGTTGTGGGGAAAAATGAGTTGATTAATATTTTGTTGACTGTGTATATGGAGAATGGTAAAAATAATCGGAAAATTTACTTATTCGGTAATTTAGAATGAAACAAAACAACTATTGATTTGGAGTAGAAGTTTCACCTGATTAGTCACTAACTTCTTTATTCTCTTTTCTCTTGTCTTTTTGCTTTTGTGTGCATTAGTTTCACTACCTTTTTACTTTTTTAAAACGTTTGTGGGAATCGTTGCTGTAAGCCCTCACGAGACTATAACTCGTCCACTAGGGACACCTAGGGGTTTAAAGGTTTGTTGCATATGCTAAATGCAACCGTGATCCCTACGAAAGTGGCTTAGTTTAATTTTAATTGTTTCTTGTATTTTATTTTATTGTTTTGCTCGAGGAATAGCAAAATGTTAGGTTTGGGGGTGTGATGAGCGGAAAATATATCAATATTTATCGCCCCTTTAACTTAATATTTTGTTTAGTTTCTCGGGTTTGATGAACGTTTTGATGTGTTTTAGTTTATTTTACAGATAAAATAATATTGGATCTCAATGAAATCATTTAGGACGAAATATGGGTCAAATAAGGGCAATTATTGGACTTGATATTTTAATTTTGAAGATTGGAAACTTGAAAGGGCGTTTTTGACGAAGTACAGTTTTGGAAATTCTAGTTTTGCGCATCTGTCGTATTTTGGGCATAATGTTTTACTCCGATATTGGATTGAGCTGATTCAAGTTCCAGATTAAAGAATACTCAAAGATCTAAGCTTTGAAAGACAAAATAATTTCGAATTCTGACGATTTCATGCCCGAAATTGATGAACCATCCAGAAGTGTGTTGTGTGTAATTATTAAAGTCACTTTCAATCATTTTCAAAGCAAAAAATAAATTAATAAATAAATAATAAAAATTATCAAATCATCACCAAACATGATAAGAGATAAGTGGAGCAATTAATAATGGATTTGGTGGAGCAATTAGTGAGCAATTAATAATTGATTTGGTGGATGATTTGATGGAGGCAAAATTTTGCCTATAAATACCAAGCCATTTCATTTGTAAAATTCATACTTTCTTCTAAGGATTTCCTTAAGAATACTAAGAATATTGTATCTTGTTTGTTTATTTACAGCTTTCAGTAATTAATTTCTGCTTTCGCACTTTCTTTTCTTTACTTTTCAGTTTTTACTTTCCGCAATTTACTTTTACGCACAATACTTTTCTTTCTTTAATTTTCAGTTTTTACTTTTCAGTAATTTACTTTTCAGCAATTTACTTTTCAGCAATTTACTTTTCAGCAATTTACTTTTCAGCAATTTACTTTTCAGTAATTTACTTTCAGCATTTAATTTTCAGTATTAATTTCAGCATTTACTTTCAGCATTTACTTTTCAGTATTTAATTTTCAGTATTTAATTTTCAGTATTTTACTTTATGTCTTTTATTTTATTTAAGTTTTTTTTACTACCCGTAAATGTGTGTCGTAACTAAGCCAGTTATCTGGGGTTGTGATGAAATCCAATATCACCGGTTTATAAGGGGTTAGATTATAGCTTGGGTAATATAAAGATTTATTTATTGAGTCTTAATCTTAATTCTTTTTCATTAACTGGCCATTAATAAAATTGAACTGGGAAACTTAAAATGAACTAGACATATGGATTTTAAGTTTAAGACCTTAGACTCAATAGTCCATGATCTTCCTTGATGATAGATAACCCTTTAATAGATTTCCTTACAGGATAGACATATACCTGTCGGGCGGGGGTAGCCATAATTGGAACTTAAATTTAATGAATCCAGATAATTTGGTTGACATAGACATATGGTTCAATTGGGTTAAACTGGGTATTTGTGTATGACCATCGACAGAGGCTTACACATAATTAGTGTTCCAGGTTAATAAATCAATATATTACCCAACTTTAAGATAACCACTTCATCTTTAAAATGATATTGGAAGAAATCATAATCCTAGATAGTTTTTAATATTGAATTTTCTTAAAACCTACTTTCGAACAATTTTATTTACTTGTTTTTAAATTTAGAATCGTCACTATTTCAAATCAATCAAACAACCTGTTAGATACTAGTAATCATTTGACCTCATAAAATTAATAGATTAGATATTAAGTCCTTGTGGGATCGATATTTTTATACTACTTGAACGATACGTGCGCTTGCGTTATACGCGTGTGTAAGCACCAGTCAACTACTCAGGCTTCTACTACTAAGGTCCCGTAATCAAGTGCTCGCGAGTCTAGTCGATATCAACCACTCAGAATACTGGATGAGAGAACATCTCTCACTCATCGTTTTTAGGTTTCACCATACAGCAAACAATGTCATCACCGGACATATGCCTAACCATCAAGGACTTCTCTATTTTTTTTCCCTCCACTGGAATTTTTCCTTTCAACCGCTGATAATGTGGGCTTCGCCCCATGGGATTCCTTTCCCGAAACTAATACCGGTATGGGCCTCAACCCTGGGACTCATCCCCGAAACTGGCACTGATGCGGGCCTCAACCCTGGGACTCATCCCCGAAACTGGCACTGATGCCGGCCTCAACCCTGGGACTCATCCCCAAAACTGATACTGATGCGGGCCTTAACCCTGGGACTCATCCCCGAAACTGATACTGATGCGGGCCTCAACCCTGGGACTCATCCCCGAAACTGATACTCATATGTTGCTGCTTCTGGTTGGCTTGCATTTGCCGCTTTCTTCTTTTCTTCTTTGAAACATGTGAATACAAAAAAAAACAAAACACAAAAAGAATGCAAATATGTTACTTGTATGCATGGATGCATGAATGAATTTCCTATTCTGTTGGGTTAAGTCTTCCGCCAGCGACTGCTCGGTCTTTTTTTCCTCAGGTAAAATACTGCTTCAATCTATCCACGTTGATCGGCTCGGTGAACTCGTTCCCTTCCAAGTCTGACAGTCTCACTGCCCCATTTCCCATCACTTTCTGGACTATGTAAGTTCATTCCCAATTGGGTTTGAACTTTCCTCTCAGATCCGCCGTTGAAAGTTTCGACGTTTTAAGTACTAGATCACCCTTTCTGATCTTAGTAGGACGCACCTTTTATTGAACGCTCGAGCCAACCTCTTCTGGTATATCTGCATGTGATGTAAGGATTTCATCATCTTCTCATCCAATAATGCTAACGGTTCAAATCTCTGCGAGGCCCATTCTTGTTCATGTAACTCTGCTTCTGCTATTATCCGCATAGACTGTATCTCAACTTCCATTGGCAGTACTGCTTCTATTCCGTAAACAAAAGAGTAAGGCGTGGCCCCCATTTCCGTTCTCACAGAAGTTCTGTACCCCCACAGGGCGTACGGCAGCTTATCGGCCCAATCTTTGTAGTTCTCCATCATTTTGGATAACATTTTCTTTATTGTCTTATTGGCCGCCTCGACTGCCCCATTTGCTTGCGGTCGGTAGGGTGATGACTTGTGATGGCCTATCCCGTACTTCTGTAGCATTGCCTTTGTTTCTCCTTGAAACTGGACTCCATTGTCTGTTACTACGTGATGTGGCATTCCATATCGACATATGAGATTCCGGGCTATGAACTTTGCCATCGTATTTGCTGTAACATTGCGAAATGATTCGGCTTCCACCTATTTCGAGAAGTAGTCTATGGCCACTACTATGAAGCGATGTCTGTTCGATGCGTGTAGTCGAATTTCTCCGATCATGTCAATTCCCCATGCTGAGAAAGGTCACGGCTCTGATAGCCCATTCAACTCTGTGTGCGGCAAATGGTTCAAGTTAGCGTGCGCTTGACAATCATGACAATGCTTTACCAGCTTCGCGCAGTCAGCTTCCATGGTCGACCAATAAAAGCCTTGTCTCACTATCTTGCGGGACAAGTTCAATCCATTCATGCACGCTCCACATACTCTGGCGTGTGCTTCTTCCATTGCTTTCTGAGCCTCTTCTTTTCTTAAGCACTTTAACTGAATGCCATTCGCTTGCCTCTTGTACAGTTCTCCCTTCAAACTCACATACTGGGAAGCCAATTTCTGAATGGCTATCCTGTCTTTTCTGCTTGCTTCTTCTGGGAGTTCTCCACGTTCTAAATACTGCTAAATGTCATAGTACCAAGGTTTCCCATCATCGACTTCTACTTCTAAGATTCTTTCTATCTCATAAACTGGTTTGCTTGCCGTTGTCAACACCAGAGGTCTCATCACCAACTTCTCCGGATTTTCCCAAGTTGCGGCAAGTGTAGCCAATGCGTCTGCCATTTGGTTCTCTTCTCATGGCAAGTGCTGGAATTTACAATCGGGGAGGGCCTGTGCTAGATTCTTGAGGTGGAACAAGTAGGGTTTCAACCGTTCTTCCTTCAATTCCCATTCTCCTTGCAGTTGTCGGACTACTAACATCGAGTCTCCACAGATTTCCACGCTTTTAGCTTTCAAGGCTATCAATGCCGTCAATCCGAAGGCGCATGCTTCATACTCAGCCATATTTTTGGTTACTCCAACGTCAACCTCTTGGCCATAGGCAGGGTTTCTCCTTCAGGGGTTACTATCACAATTCTGATTCCGGCTCCTTTGCAGTTCACTCCTCCGTTGAAGTACATCTTCCATCCTTGGACTGTTATAGCTTGGATTTCCTCGTCTGGGAACTCAAACTTGTTTTGATCTCATTCTATCGCCCTTTGATTACTTTGGAATTGAGGTACTCAATATCGAACTCTGTCAGCAACACCAACCATCTACCTAACTTCCCAACTAGCGAAGGCACTGAATGCAGATACTTCAAATGATTCTCTTTTGCTACCACTTGGATCTTGTAAGATTGGAAGTAATGACGTAACTTTCTGGACGCCCACACTACTGGCAAACAAATCTTCTCTACTTCTTGATAGCGAGCTTCGTACGGAAGCATCTTTTTACTGAGGTAGTAGACTGCATGCTCTACCCTTGTCTCATCTGCTTGTACCATCATTGCCCCCAGCGCTTCGGGTTCAATGGCCAAATATAATACCAAAGGTTTGCCCAGTCTTGGAGGTTTCAAAACAGGAGGTTTCACCAAATATTCTCTGATCTTGTCGAAGGCTTCTTGGCATTGCTCATTCCATTTCACTGGCTGGTCCTTTCTTAGCAATTTGAAGATAGGCTCACATACCGACGTCAACTTGGCGATGAACCGACTGATGTACTGAATCTTCCCGAGGAATGCTCTAACTTCTTTCTCTGTCTTCGGTGCAGGCATTTCTGTAATCGCCTTGATCTTCTCAGGGTCTACTTCTATTCCTCCCATTCCAACTGTATGTCCTAGTAACTTTCCCGACGTTACTCCGAACACGCACTTCTTGGGTTTAACCGCAAGTTGTATTTGTCGACTCGTTCAAGGAACTTCTCCAATGCTCCTATGTGTCCACTTCTTGTCTCTGACTTCACCATCATGTCATCCACATATACTTCAATCTCTTTATGCATTAAGTCGTGGAATAATGTAGTGGCCATCCGTTGATAAGTGGCTCCTGCATTCTTAAGCCCAAACGGCATCACCTTGTAGCAATACGTACCCCATTCAGTAACAAAGACAATCTTATGCTTTCTTTCTTCAGCCATAAAGAACTGATTATATCCTGAGAACCCATCCGTGAATGAGTACATGGCGGATAAAGCCGCACTATCAACCAATACGTCTATATGGGGTAGAGGAAAATCATCATTCGGGCAAGCTTTGTTGAGGTCTCTGTAATCTATGCACATTCTGACCTTTCCATCCTTCTTCGACACTGGCAAAATATTTGCCAACCACTCAGGGTATTTCAACACTTCTAGAAATCCCACATCTATCTATTTCTTGACTTCTTCTCTGACCTTCTCGGCCCACTCAGGTCTCATCTTTCGGAGTTTCTGCTTTACCGGCTTCATATTTGGATAAGTTGGTATCGCGTGCTGGGCGATGTTTCTGTCTACTCCAGACATGTCCTCGTAGGACCAAGCGAATACTTTGGAATATTTGACTAAAATCTCTTCTAATTTCTTTCGCTCTTCAGAGGTAACCTCACTCGCAATTAAGACTTCCTTGGGGTTTTCAAGCGTACCAAGGTTGAATGCGTTTGTTTTGGTTGAGTTGATGTCAAATATACTCAAGTCATGCAAATTGAAAGGGAGAGACTCAGACAAGTAAGCGAAATAAATGTCTTTATTGCTAGCAGATGCATGAATACATTCGAATAAATCAGAGAGATAAACATCTTCATCCTCCGCAGATGCTTCATCCCCCACAACCGGGTCTTCCTCAGTCTTCTTATTCTCCTCGAGGGTCAGGCTCTCCAGCTTCATCAACTCTTCCTCCTACTTCTCTTCCTCCTTTGCAACTTCTGATGCCGGTGGTTTCTCACCCATCACATCCTGAAAGATCTCAAATTCGGGCACCACGACCCCGTTGACTTCTACTGGTTCAGGTTCCCCTTGATATCCCGTTGCCTTCACAAAGCATTCCATCAGCTTCGCCCCTTTCTTCTTAGTCTTCGGCTTATCCTCATCAGACTTGTATCCTAACCCCCTCCGGGTGGTCTGCCCCTTGAAGTCAAGCAATGCTCCTCCCACGCCTGAGCCTGTGACTAGCTCGAACTTCATCTTCTCCATGATCCTAGCTACCTTAGGATCTACCCATTCCTCAAAGGTTGCCGACACTTGGAACCTCATGAAAGGTTGTATCTCCAAAGCGGCCATAATATTATCCACCTCAGCTCGGATGGTGACAATCTCTCCCCCGTACGGAAACTTAATAACCTGATGCAGAGTGGAGGGCATGCCCCCAAGCTTATGAAACCATGACCTTCCCAACAACAAAGCAAAAGTGGCCGATATACCCAGCACTGTGAACTCAACCTCATCCTCAATTGGGCTTACTTTGACCATCGCAGCAAAAGTACCCTCAACTCCCCGCTTGCTATTATCATAAGCCTTGATAGTCATATTGGAGGGACTCAGATCCGTTGCCTTCATACCCAACTTTGACAGAATCTTCAAAGAGCAAACATTGATAGATGAGCCAATCATCCACCATTACACAAGACGTATTCTTACCTCTCACTTCAGCTCTTATGAATAATGGCCTGTTATGATTTCTTCCCTCCGCGGGAGTTCCTCCTCAGAAAAAGTTATCACTTGCAAAGCTTCTTTTTGCACTGATCCTACAAACATTGCGGGGTTGGCATCCTCCGGTACTATTATCTTGCTCAAGGCCTCAACCATGGCACGCCTGTGCTCATGCGATGCACACAACAACTCCTAAATGCTTAAATGTGCTCGTGTTTTCTTCAACTGACACAACACCACATCTCCTTCGGTATTATCCCCGTTCTCCGCCACTTCTCTACCTTCTACCAACACTTCCTTGCCCTTTTCTATGGTATCATTGTAAAAGCGTCCACTGCGTGTCATTCCTTTTACCTCCTCTTCATCACTGCTCGAGAAGTCCTCCCAGAAATTCTTCCCCTGCTCTGTTTCATCCTCACTACAACTATCCCAAATCCCCAGGCAAAAGGCTTGGTGGTCAAAGGACTTGAGGACAAGGCTTTCGGGTAGGCCAGAGCTTATCATATAGTAGGTGGTGGTACAAAGTGATAATTTGGTAGGGGTTTTCGGTGTGTTGTTTGGCTGTTCTTTCTCAGGGTCGGGTATTCTGTGGGAGTCTATGAGGTCCTGGATTTCATGTTGGAGGTGGGCACAGCTGTCGGTGTCATGGCCTTTTTGCTGGTGGTAATGTCAGTAAAGGTTTGGGTTGAAATTTGGTGGTAGAGGGTGCAGAAGTGGTCTAGTCTCCAAGGGTTTTAGGAATCCTTGCCTTGTCAACTTCTCCATACTTTAGACAAATGCCTACCCAGTTAGAAAAACGCCGGTTTCTGATAGCGGCAACCTCACCAGAAATGGGCTTGGCTCCCAATGGTCCTCCAACAGTCCTCCTTTTCAGGCCATAAAACTTCCTATTCTCCGCTTATTCTTCCTCGATATCCATGACAGGATCCCTTAACTGTCGAAAATCAGTAATCATGGAGAATCCTCCTCAACTTGCCAAAGATAGAGGGCTTGATGCCCTTGATGATCATTTTAATCTGGTCATTCTCCGAGGGCTGAGTCTACATTTTCAGAAGCTGGCTTCTCCAGCGGTCTACATAATCCTTAAATCTCTCCTCCGGCTTCTACTTGGTATTCTCCAAGTCGCGAAGCGACAAGTCGATCTCCAAATCCGTGACATATTGGTTCAGAAAAGCTTCTGCCAGCGCTCTCTAATCCTCCTTAACCTTCCTTTCAAGGCCATGGTACCACACTATGTTTGCCCCCTTAAGCGACATCCCAAACATCTTCTGAACCTGACGCTGCGACAGGCCCACTGAACTCACTACAGAAACATATTGTCGGAGATGGACCCTCGGATCCCTGTTCCCATTGAACTTGGCTATGTCAGGCATTTTGAACTGAGCCGGTAGCTGCTCCTCAAAAGTCATTGCCTCATAGTCTAACAAATCCTCATGCTTACCCTTCAGCTTGCGGGTAACTGTTTCCACCTAATTGCAGAGTTTCTGCAATTCGACCTGAGACCCGACTATCCTTCATGCGGCATACTCAGCCATGTCATCATCAAAGACGGGGGCACCATCATTCAACCCGCTCGGAGGGCCCTCACGCCTCTCATTCTCAGAGCCTCCCGCCGCGGGCACAACCATATTAGTCATAGCAGTGGTCAAATCTTGCAGTTGCTCTATAACCTTAGTGAGATTAGCTTCCAGCTGATCCATACGAGATCCTTCTTCCCTAATTCACTCATGTTGGCTAATGGTCTTTTGACGAGTCTTCCCTCTTCCCTAACCCAATAGATATCTATGATGTCGTTTAAAACTGCGAGTCAGCATGTATGCGTGTGATGCATGGAATGTATAAGTCGGCCCATTATCATTTTAAAGTATTCAATCATACTATTGCGCAGTGCAAACTTGTCCCAGTTGAAAAAGGCCCAACAGGTTTACACTTTTGCGATAGCATGGCTAAACGACTTCAAATGATAAGAGGCCTAAACAAAAAATGAACCATCGGCATTTTAGAAGCTTTTGACCCGATTTCCATAAAGTACGGACTCGTCCCAGTTTAAATGGCCCAACAAGCCCATACCTCATGATAAAAAGTCCAACTGAATCCAAATGACGATGGTCATAAACGCAAGCATAACATAATAGTTTCTATTGGTCCTACAACTACCGTTCATATGCGGGTTTATGGGGGTATAGACAAAGGCTCCCGCAGGTGAAGGATTGCCCACAACTAGGTCTCCCCACTCAAGGGTCCGAGCGACCAAGTGAGCGCACCTTTTTTATACGCTAAGGTATGTGCCAATAAGTTATGGTGTATGACCGACTGTCAAATGGATTTCCTATTGAATATTCCCTAGATGGATGGTGGAGCGAACTCTCTTAAATACCCAAGCTCTTAGGCTCTTATCGCCTTGGTGACAGGAATAAACAACAAGTCCTCCAAATTGGTCCATCATAGTAAGATTAGAGTAAATGATTATCTAGGTGCCTTCACAGCTTTTCCTTATAGAAAGGTAGTGAATGAATGAAGACACCAAACCATTACTCAGCTCTAATAGTGCCTTTGATTAAACCCTTTTCAACCCACGGTAGGCACGGTTAATTAAAACACAAATCACAAACATTACAAGGCATTATCTCGGGGCCGATTCTCTATCCCCAGTGGAGTCGCCAGACTGTAGAAACAGATTTGACGACGCTGTTCTAGGCTCGCGGCCTAGTTGGGAGTACGGAGTAGCCCACGAGGGACTAAACCGGAGAATAAAGGAGTCGCCACCCGGTGTGAACCAGGAAAAGGATTTAAGGCCGCACTCACCCCTCGCAAGGGAATCCTCAAACTGTTGGGTTCAGAATGGTCCCTTACTTATGCCACTTGTAATGAATGAGTTTATGCGATAATATAACCGAGTCTACGCAACATATATATTCAAGAATAACCTATATCTAGTTCGCATTCATAAAAGTAAATCCTATATCTAAGTTTGCATGCTTTAAAAGTAAGTTGAAGTACGACAACACGCAATCTCATGAATAAATTAATTACATATGAATATAAATAAATCATGCATAAAAAATATCACACTAACGACTAAATCATGCTTAAAAATAAATAACATACTAACGACTAAATCATGCTTAAAAAGATAAATAACATACTAAATAACTAAATTATGATCAAACACAAGGTTGGATGAAATAAAAATGTGTTTGTCTCTCGAGTAGTACGTGGAGTTGTTTCCCAATTACAAACCGTACTACCCTCCATTCGGATTCAGCTACGGAATTTATGTCTGGGTTTCCATCCGATATACCGCAAGAGAGAACACATATTCCATTCATCCGAAAGTCATATCATGCACCAATCCACAATACTCATGCGAAGTAAAATAAGAAAAAAAATAAAGAAAAAAATAAAGGAGAATAAAAAAGAGGTGCCCTCAGGTCTAACCTCTTAAGTCGTCTCTTGGAAGTGCGCTACGCGGTTGTCGGAAGGGTTGATGCTCCGCGACTTTTTCGATTTACTGATTCGTTATTTTCCTTCGTTGCCTCGCTGTTTGGACTGCTATTTTACTCTGTTTTACTACTGTTTCTGGTCACGGTTTTGGCTTACTATTTTGCGGTAATGTGGGTGTGTCGGGGCTGTGGTTTGTGCAGTTTTACTGGATAGTTTCTTCGGTAATATAAGGCAGTTTCTTGGTGCAGTTTTGAGGCAAAATCTAGACTATTTAAGGGGGTATTTTCGGTGGTCAGAGACTGTGTTTCAGGGGCTATTTTCGGTGGTCATGGGCTGTGTTTCAGGGGCTATTTTTGGTGGTCAGGGGCTGTGTTTCAAGGGTTGTTTTGCGGTGAATGAGGGGGCTATGTGCGGCAGTGGATGAAGGCTATGTGCGGCTATTTAGGGTTGGGTTTCAGGACAGGGATTAACGGCAATGGAAATGTGTTTTTCTTGATTGTGTTTGGTGCGGCAATGCAGGGAAAGTTTCTATGCTTTGGGCGTGAATCAACTAGGGTGTGAAGGGTTGGTTTATGCTTCTTTTTATAGGCAAGGGTTGGGGTTTACCTTATACGGGTAGGAAAACCGAGATTGTGTAATTATGGGGATATTTAATTTATATATCATAAGGAAATGATCTCTTTAATTAGGAAGGTAATTTGATTTGATTTTATTTAGTTTAGGAATGTGATTTAATTTAATTTAATTAGGAAGGTGATTGATGAGATTTGATTTGAATCTTTTAATTGGGAATGTTATTTATTTTGATTTTAGCATGTGTTTAATGTGTGAATTGGTTATTTTGGAAAGTTGATGGGCGTGAATTAGATCATTTGGGCGTGGGTTTGGTTTTTTTGGTAGGTTTGGTGTGTGGCTTGGTGGTGTGTGGGCTTGGTGTGTGGCTTACGGGGGTTTGGGCTGAGGATGAATTTTAAAACAGAGGTCCAATGAGCAAACCCACATCTAAGCAAACAAATTTAGTCCAACAAGATATCAATTTCTGACTTTTCCCTTCCGACGTCCGTTTCTCGGGGCTTCCAAAACTTAAAGAGGAGTGCCTCAGTATAAGACTCATCATCGGGACTTATATGCAAAAATGCAGTGCCTACAATTACACAAGCCCTTACCCAGTAAAACACCATACTCAAACCGTAACCTGCCATGTGCCAGCCCACGAAACACATAGGCTCATGAATACCTCTCATAACTCGACCGTTTCCAACATCCAACGGACGAACAATTGAAGGCAATAAATAAAATCGTTTCCTTAGAGTGTGTATATAAGAGAAGAAAGTCTACGAGAAAGGCATCGAATCTCATCTACTCACAGCTTAACAATATTCTCTCCAGAGATCTCTGAACCCCCATGCTTACCACCCTCATGGAAGCTCATGGGGATCAAGGTAATATCTGACCTTGCTTCTCCTCCTATGACATTTACAGCTCGTTTCCACCACTGACTTAGGCGTCGGAGTGCATTCGGCATCCACCACACCGGTGGCCAGTGCTCCGCGCTCACTCTACCTCTTTTTTTTGTAGGATCGCTGGTGCCCCCCTCAACAAAATCTCGATTGTGGACCTTGGGTGAAATCCAGCGTCTACAATTTGGCGCCCACCGTGGGGCCCTAGCGATTCATAGTAAACAAACCTCCATTCAACCTATAAGACTTGCGAACATAACAATGGCTTCGAGCAGCGAGCCTTCAGATCTCCTAGCAAACCAATTGGCCATCCTACAGGAACATTTACAGGTTTTGGAAGAAGAGAATTCAGCCATGAAGAGTTCTAATAGTGACCTTCAAAGACAATTGGAGTAAATTTCATCCACGCTCAGATGAGGATTCACAGATCCCCCCAATCAACCTGACCACCAACCCAACTTGATGGAGACACCCGGAAATGAAAGGAGCAACATTCCCCCACCCGTAGTCCAACCAATAAGTCACGATGGGAATCAGCATATACCACCAGCCGAACATACACCAAATATAGCCTCAACCATGAGTAGAGAGATCGAGGAATTCAAGGAGGCAATCCTATCCAGCCTACCCGGAGCCAGGATACCTCTGAAAAGAAGCAGAGCTGATACCATTTCGGACACCCATTTCGTTGAAGCAATCAACATGGTGGAACTCCCGAGGAAATTCAATCCACCCGATATGAAGTTGTACGATGGATCAACCAACCCAGACGACCATATAATCCACTACAAGTATAAAATGATGTCCATAGGCTTTTCTTCATATCAGAGGGAGGCATGTATGTGCAGAGGGTTCGGTGAGACATTGACTGACCCAACCCTCATGTGGTTTATCAACTTTCCCTACCGTTTAATTGGGTCATACAAAGAATTGGCGGACGAGTTCGTGGAATATTTTGCAAGTTCTTGCAAATTCAAGAAGACCACATATGACCTCAACACCATTCAACAGCGGAATGGAGAATCTCTACGAAGCTACGTGTCATGATTCAACAAGGAAAGAATCGCTATCCCAAATCTCCACTAACCGACAGCAGTGGAGGCGTTCAGGAATGGGTTGTTGGCTGACAACAGACTCTACAAAAAGCTGAAAAAGAACCGATGCTACACTATAGACCAGACGATGGCTAGAGCTCGAACATAAATTAGATGGGAAGAGGATAAAAGGAACAAGAAGGGGGAGAGCTCATCCAATATATGAGAGAAGACGATATATCCATCCAGGCGACCAAGAGAATACGGTAGCAAAAGACAACAGTCAACCGACCAAAGAGCTTTTCGAGGTAGGGATATCCGTCCTTACGATAGAACTCCCGATCGCAGACCAATTTCATACGACAAAAGAGAGATAACTCCTAACGGTCCCCCCAGACTCCCAGACTACAACTTCACCATATCACCGGGTGAACTTGTTTCAGTTCTCAAGAAAATAGGGAGTGAAGTAAAGTGGCCACCGCGCTCCAAGGAAGCTCCAGGAGGAAAGATAGTAGGTGGTACGAATTCCACCGAGACTATGGCCACACGACAGCCGATTGCATAACGTTGAGATTGGAAGTCCTGGAGCTACTAAACAAGGGGCATCTGAAAGACCTACTCAAGGAGAAAGGGAAAGCGGTGATAGCAAAGCGAGACGACATGGGAGAGAAAAAAGAGGGACCATTACCACCCCTCCGATAAATAACACAGTCAATTTCATCTCATGGGGATCATAAGTCAGTGAGGTCTCATATTCTGCAGTGAAGCGACATACCAGACTGATAAAGACTGTCACTTCGGATCACTCAATTATGGTGGTAGGAGACTACACCGGTTTGGCAATTGAGTTCATAGACGACAGAGTGTCCAGTAAAAAGAATCCCCACCACGACGCATTGGTGATATCCTTGCAGGTGGCCAACTTCATGATCAAGAGATTGCTAGTCGACACGGGATCATCATCCAACATCATCTTCCTAACAACACTTAACGACATGGGATAAGGAGTGGAGAAAATAAATCATCGGTCAACGGCGTTGATAGGCTTCAGCGAGGAACAAAAATTCACTATGGGGGAAATCTCTCTCCCAGTATACGTGGGAGGAGTCAACAAAATAACCACGTTCTTGGTCCTGGACTGCCCTTCAGCCTACAACCTGATAATGAGACGACCGTGGATTCATGATATGAGAGCCGTCTCGTCTACCTATCACCAGGTGTTGAAATTCCCTACCAAATTGGGGGTCCAAGAAATCAAAGGATACCAATTTGCTTCCAGAAGTTGCTATCAAATGACCCTCAAGGCAAAATCCCAGTCGGCATAGCAATTGCAGGAGGGATCTTATCGAGTCTACTCACACTCCAAAAGTGGAAGAGCTTGACGAGGTCAAAATTCATCCACACTACCCAGACTATAAAACCCAAGTTGGAGCTAACCTCGACCCCGTGCTACGTGCCGAATTGGTAGATTTCCTCAAGAAGCAACACGACTGCTTCACCTGGTCGTATGAAGATATGACATGAATAGACCCGGAGTTGATGACACACGAACTACATATGGATCCAGACCACCCACCTGTCAAGAAGAAGAAGAGGAAGTTCATCCCAGAGAGGAACCGAGTCATCGACGAGAAAGTCCAAAAGCTGTTGGAGAATGGAGCCATTAGTGAAGTACAATACCCGGAGTGGCTCGCTAACGTCATGGTAGTACGGAAGAAGAATGGGAAATGGTGAGTTTGTATTGATTTCACTGACTTGAACAAAGCATGTCCAAAGGATTCCTTCCCACTCCCTCATATCGACTCAATAGTCGACGCTACAACGGGACATGAACTACTGAGTTTCATGGACGCATATTCGGGCTATAATCAGATCCTCATGCATCCGGATGACCAGGAGAAGACGACCTTCATCAATAATAGAGGAATCTACTGTTATAAAGTGATGCCATTCGGACTAAAGAACGCTGATGCTATCTACCAACTCCTCGTCAACAAGATGTTTTCTCATCAAATTGGGAAAACCATGGAAGTCTACATTGATGACATGTTGGTGAAATCATTGCAAGCCAAGCCATATTTGGAGCACCTGGAGGAGGCATTCGGCGTCATGAGGAATATGGGATGAAGTTAAACCCCACCAAGTGTGCCTTCGGGGTAGCCTCAGAGAAATTTCTTGGTTACCTGGTCACTCGACGCGGTATAGAAGCCAATCCTGAGCAGATAAAATCCGTCCTCGACATTCCATCCCTAATAAACCCCAAGAAGTCATGCGACTTGCGGGGAGGATCACCGCTCTTAACAGGTTCTTCCAAGTCTACGGACAAGAGTTGCATATTTTTCTCCACCCATTGGGAAGACAAAGAAATTCGAATGGACCTTAGCCTGCGAAGAGGCCTTAAAGAGACTTAAAGAATACTTGACCACACCTACACTCCTATCTAAACCAGTCGACGGTGAGAGATTATTCCTCTACTTTGGAGTATCACCGCAAGCCGTCATCGCAGTATTGGTTAGGGAAGAGGGAGGGCAACAACACCCAGTTTACTACGTAAGTAAAGCACTGCTCGACCCAGAGACTCGGTAGACTCAAATGGAGAAATTGGTTCTTGCAATAGTGATGGCGGTGCGAAAGCTTCGTCCATACTTTCAGGGCCATCCAGTCACCGTGCACTCTACCTACCCCTTAAGAAGCATTCTTCACAAGCCTGAAATCTCCGGTAGACTGACAAAATGGGCTATTGAACTTGGGGAATATGACATCACTTATCATCCTCGAACTGCCATCAAGTCCCAAGCTCTCACGGATCTCATGGCGGACTTTAGTCCCAGCCCATAAGGAGACGTGGAAAAAGAGGTACATTTTGTCCAGACAACTGGCATTTGGAAACTTGCAGTAGACGGCTCATCCAGCAGACGTGGTTTCGGATTAGGAGTTGTGATCACTTCTCCCTCATGAGACATTATACAACAAGCATTTAAACTACCAATAACAAGGTCGAGTATGAAGCATTGATAGCCGGGCTAACTTTACTTAAAGAATTTGGGGCGAAGAGAGTTGAGGCGACATCTGATTCTCAACTAGTTGTCAACTAACTCCAAGGATCTTACCAAGCTCGAGGAGCTCAAATGGCGACTTACTTATCGAAGGTAAAAGAGATCCAGTCTTCATTAAAATCATTTTCAATTTCACAGGTTCCCAGGATTGAGAACATTCATACGGATGCCCTGGCTACTCTCGGGTCCACCCTACTAGAAGACAATATTCGAGACATACCAGTAGTATATCTACAGTGGCCAGCCATTGCTAAAATAGAAAATACAGCCGTCTCCCACATCAAACTAATCGACTTGTGGATGTCGCCTTTGATCAAGTACCTGAAGGAAGGCATATTACCGACATAGAAGGTAGTCGCCCGAAAGATCCAGCGGCAAGCTGTGCGGTTCACATTGTACGGGAATCAACTCCTGAGGAGATCCCTTTTTGGGCCCTACCTCAAGTGCCCCACTCCTGAAGAAGCACAATACGTGTTAGCCGAGTTACTCGAAGGAGAATGTAGAAATCACTCTGGGGAGAGGAGTCTTGTATGTC
>SKCR01053691.1:0-30140 GCA_019454045.1 Zanthoxylum bungeanum | reverse complement strand
GGCTTAGAATGTCAAACACTCAATTTCCATGCAAAACCATTGAGTGCATTGTACACTATCTCCATGCAATGCATTAGAGTTAAATAATACATAATATGACATGTGTCATGTGGGCCCCACACGTTCCAAATGAAATTGGGCCCACGTGCACTCACGTGTTCGGGTTTGATATTTCCGAAATACCGAACTTACGTCGCGACGTTAATTAAATCGAATTTAAATAAATAATTGCGCCTAGCGAAATTATTATTTACGTCGCTAACGAATTAATTCTAAATTAACTCGTTTGCCCGAATTAAAATCTAATTTTAATTTCGCGTCGAAATCGAATTTCGATTATTATATCGAATATAATAATTTTACGATTAATTCCAAATTAATCGTTCTCTCTCTATGTATAGTACTTTATCCAAGATAAAGTCTCTCCGTAATTAATCCAAGATTAATCGAGTTTGAATCATACGTCATTGGTGAATCTTCGGGAAGCGACCCAAGAGATCTCCGGATATGTTGGTAGCAAATACGGTCGTCGGATTATCCGAACACGTACGTACCTCGTACTACGTTTTTACCGATTCACAAGACAAGGTTGGCTTCTAGCAAAGCGCCATGCCTACCCAATTCTCCAGAAATATTCTATAGGAATATAAGATCTATATCAAGCGTAGTATACCGTAGTATTGCGTATATCGAACCAGTATCGGATGATCACATGTTAGGCCTGGGGCTGGAAATGTGTCTGCCCCGTACGAAACATATATCGGACATCAAGCAACTAGTCTCTTTAAATCGGACAATCCTGACCTGGTCATATTGTCCCGACGGTTGCAACCTTTTATAGAGTACTAGTTCTGTGTCCTGCGTGATCATCACCTCCATATGTCTGAACTGATACTTCCATCTCGACATCACATCCAGTACACTACGATTCTCGATAAACCCAGAAGAGGTGTACACAGAACCGGTTAAGGTCCCCAACCACCAAAAACAAAGTTTACCGATTGTCGCAAGTACTAGCGATGTAAGTCTCAGGTTAAGACCATATACACCTACCCTGATGCGGCCTCCCATAGACACGCAGACATACTACCAATGGATTCCGCGGGGTCTATCCAGAGCGAAGCTGTTTTCCGTACCATCGGTAAAACACAACCTCCTATCGCACTTGCATAAGTATCCAATACTTAAATATATGAGAACTATGCCGTTGTGCCCTCACAACGTGCACAAGCGCAATACTAGTCTATTCCGCATTATCGATGTCCGATCTCGATAATACTCCGACTAGGGATATTTAATGATTAAACCTTTATGGATTGATACTGTCTCATATCATCTCAATCCGGTATTAATCATATGGACTTTCGCCATTTATATATCAAAGTAAATAATATTACAAAATGGCAAAAGGCAATTTCATTATCACATAGTTAATTTTGTACAATAATACAATATCATTTACAAACAGTGACGCTATGGAAATTTAATGATTAAATGATTAAACACATAGTTATTTTATTATTGATGTATGAATGACCTTTACTAACTTTTGGAAATTTGGTAAATGGTTACATGATTTTGGAAATCAAACACACAACTCACTCTCTCTTTTCTTCACAATGACTGAAACTCACCCCTCTCTCACTCTCAAAGTGGCGTGAACCTAGGGTTCATGTGTTCTTGATTTTGTTTCAAAATCTTGCATGCTAGCACATCAAATGGGTCATTCAAAGGTGTTAGGGAAACCTATCCAAGAGTTTGGAATTCTAAGTTCAAGCTTGGAACTAAACCATTCATACAGAGAGGAGCTTGGAACACAACTCAAATGAGCAAAATTTTGTTATCTCTACATCCAATTGTAGATCAATGTGAGTACTTTTTCCGCAACTTACTTTGATTATTCACACAAATTTTATGCTTAATAGATCCTTGGCATGTTCTAGGAGAACCCAACACGATTTTGATATGTTATAGACCATAGGATGTGTCTTGAAACATGTTATTTGTTATCTTTTAGATATTAGAAAATGAGTTTCTTATTCATGGAGAATATAATCCGCAACCATTAAGGTCAGATTAGTTTTGAGTCTAATTATGACGTTAGACATGTTGGAAACGACTTTCCTTAGCACAACGGAAGTTGCTTGTGTTGCATCGGCTTCGGTATGGCTATTTAAAATATTCTTCCTTTCGCCCTTTGTTGTAGTAGCCGAAATCAATCATTTGGTGTCCAACACTTGCATCAACCACTCGATCTTCCGAACTGTGACTCGAAACCAACAAACCGAAGTGTGGGTTTCACTCACAAAGATCAAAACTCTAAATAATTTAGAGAATTAAAATGTCACAATGGTGTTTGGCTTTTGGAATTTCAAACACCTCACAAAACTTGTGAATATTTGAACCCTCTCTATTTTCTCTGAATTGCACTTCTGTGAATGAATGCAAAATGTTAACCTTGGAAGAGAGAGAAATGGTAGAGATTATATTCTCTTACACAAGCCAATTAACCTTGTCATTAAGCATCTAATACTTTCTTGCAATGGTCAACACAAAAATGTGAATGTCATACCAAAGCATAAGAAATGATAAGCTAAAGACGAGTACTTTGTAATTAAGCATATAATGCTTTCTTTCAATGGCAATCACATACATGTGGAGGCCATACCAAAGTATAAGAATGGATTAGCTAATGACAAAACTATTAGGTGTATACAAGCCAACTAATAGACATAATAAATTGAGAGCATGGCAAGCCATATGGCTTTGTCTGCAAGGTACATAAGAATCACTATCTCAAGAAAAAATTAAATTACCTTCAATTATGTTGTAATAATTATCTCATAATTATTTCAATCTTGATTATCTCATAATCAAGATTTGATTATCTCATAATTAAAGAATTCTAAAAAACATTAAGTTAAACTAATTTAACATAGTTTTCATTTGTGACAATAAATATTATTAATCTCATTAATAATATATAAATATAATGTGAGCATATAATTTCTCATTCTCTGAAGATACTTGAGAATATATTTAACCGCTACTCGATGATCTAATGATGGGTTAGATTGAAACCTACCGACTTCTCCCACTGTAAAATAGATGTCCGGTCTCTTGCATAACATAGCATATATAAGACTTCCAACTGCTAAAGCATATGGTATATGTCTCATTTCCTCAACTCCTTGAGGTGTCTTAGGAGACTGTTCCTTAGACAAATGAATCCATGTCTGAAAGGTAAATTACCTTTCTTAGAATTCTGCATACAAATGGTACAAGAATCTTGTCGATATATGATGTTTGAGACATTGCTAACAGTCGTTTCTTGCGATCCGGAATAATTTGGATCCCAAGTACATAACTTGCCTCTCCCAAATATTTCATTTGGAATTGGTTAGCTAGCTAGTTTTCATGTCTGATAATATCTTTACATCATTCCCAATGAGTAAAATATCATCGACGTATAACACAAGTAAAACCACCTTACCATCAATGATGTGCTTGTAGACACAAGACACATCGATGTTCTGCTCAAAGTCATAAGACTTGATCATAGTATCAAACCTTATGTTCCATAATCTAGATGATTGCTTGAGTCCATAAATGGACATTTGCAACTTGCAAACTTTTTGCTCTTAACCTTGGGTAATAAACCCCTCTGGTTGTACCATATAGATATTTTCATCATGATTTCAATTCAAGAATGCAATCTTGACGTTCATTTTCCAAATCTTATAGTCATAATATACAACAATGGAAAGAATAATCCTGATGGATTTAAACATGGCTACTGGCGAGAAAGTTTCTATAGGAAACGACTTTCCTTAATGTTTCTTATGGTGTCACCGATTCCGGAATGGATCTTTAAAATTTTCTTTGCATTCTCCCTTTTGTTGTAGTAACCGAAAGTAATCCTTTGTTGTCCAATCCTTGGATGAACCACTCGATCTTCCAAGCTATGACTCAAAACCAACAAACCGAAGTATGGGCTTCACTCACAAAGAGTAAACCTCTAAAATATTTAGAGAATTAAGATGTCACAATGGTGTTTGGCCTTTTGGAATTTCAAACACTCTGACAACACTTGTGAATGCTTGAACTCTCTCTATTTTCTTTCAATTGCATTAGTGTGAATGAATGCAAAATATTAACCTAAGATGTGAGAGAAATGGTAGAGATTATATTCTCTTACACAAGGCAACTAACCTTGTCATTAAGCATCTAATGCTTTCTTGCAATTGCCAACACAAAAATATGAATGTCATACCAAAGCATAAGAAATGATAAGCTAAAGATAAGTATTTTGTCATTAAGCATCCAATGCTTTTTTCAATGGAAAATACATAAATGTGGAGGCCATACCAAAGCATAAAAATGGATTAGCTAATGACAAAACTATTTGGTGTATACAAGCCACATAATAGACATAATAAATTGGAGAGCATGGCAAGCCATATGGCTTTGTCCCCAGGTAAATAAAAATAACTATCTCAATAATGATTAAATAACCTTCAATTATGTTGTAGTAATTATCTCATAATTATTACTTACTTGATTATCTCATAACCAAGATTTGATTATCTCATAATCAAAAAATTCTAGAAACATTAAGTTAAACTAATTTAACATAGTTTTCATTTGTGACAATAAATATTATTAATCTCATTAATATATATAAATATAATGTGAGCATATAATTAGACAATCTAATTATATTAGGTTTGCTACAGTTAATCGAGCTACCACGGGGACCAAATGGACCTACTGTTCCGAGCTTCAATAATTCTGAAATATTAATTAAACTCTTTAATCAAATATTATGAATTATTAACTCTGCGTTATTCCATTAAAAACTCGAAGTTGAACTCCTGTTACCGTAGATGGATAAAATAAACCGAACAACTTCGGTGTTCATCGATATAGTCATTACATATGGATATAGCCCTTCAAAAATATCTCATAATTAGAGCCGGGTCAAAAGTTTGTTAAACTCCTTTAAATATTTTGTCTCTTAATTCTATAATGAACAATTAATTCATAATAATTATGAATATAAAACTTTCTATTCCCAATAGAAAATTTGAACGCTCAAATTGTTCAAGTCTGGAATCAACTCTTAAAAGAGATGTTCTTCTACTTCTCGTAAGAATGAGTGAATTCCATATCTATGTAAAACGTTCTCAGCTACACACCAAATCATATCCCCAAAATACGTAGTTATTGGCCCGGAATGCAACACCAACCTCACCATAGTAAATCAAAGAACATAGCCGGTCATGAAAGAGTTCGTAGTACACTCATTATTAAGATCGAATCCATATACGATCATTTATTAGATAAAATGAATTTCTTCGGTTAACAGATATTAAAAGAAATTATATTTATCTCAGTCTAGTCCTATATGATCTCATCATACAAGTTGTCTCAATTCTCATGTCACTACATGAACGATCCCGGATCAAGGTGTTAGGGATATGCCCTATACCCAACTTGTGGATGGGCTATCTGTACATGTATTTGTAATATTTTCATTAATTAATAAAATGACAATCTTTATTATACGTGTCTTACATAACATATATGAATCATCAACACTGTAATAAAGCCCTTGGAGTAATAAGACGGTGGCTTCCACGCCTTATGATAATCATTACTCTTAAATGTTCATAGTCATATTTTGTGAATAATCTGGGCGTTCACAAAGCGGAGAGACTTGCATGATGATATGTCACCCTTATGTGGGGTAGCCGATCTATTAGGCTACTAGCGGAGATCCGTCCGTTTGGTGTATCACATGGATGCATGAGTTACTCGTGTCCATCGAACTTACACCGAAAGTTTTCATATAGAGTGTTTATCCCATGTGTCTGTGAGAGCTTTCATGTATCGAATATATGACTAGTCCTTAGATGAGGTCTTACAATCTATGTGTGGATCAAATAACTTTGACATTATCCTTCACTGGTTCAAAAGATTTGGTCATAAGGGTATGATTGGGTCATTTGTTGAAACACATGAAGTTTGTAAAGATACAACAGAGAATCGCCACTCTCTCAGATAATATTTTCTTTAAGAGTAGTATTCCAGTTCGCGGGTTGATATGTGTGATCAGTGCTTGAGACTGTGCCCCAGCGGAAGGGGAAGAATCATGGAGATTTTGGGTTAGCACGATTCATGACACTATCAACATCATACCTTTGACCTATGGGTAGACACTTTCCGTACCCTAGGTCAATAGGTGGGTTTACAGTGAGGCGAGGGGATCGTATCATATGTAATCGCATACATAATGGGTATATATATCTTTCCTTCTATTTGGGGTCCTTGGCATGTTGCTGATGTCAACCTTCGTCATTGAAATCGAATGACCATCTGATCGGAGGATAATTTATGTTCGATTAAATTATCACGATCATTTCATGTCCAATTTGAGGGGAACCCAAAAAAGGCCACACAAACTTCAAAGTCGAAATCAATAGTTAACAGTGCAAAGTACAAATATAACAGCATATATGATTACTGTAGGAATTGTCTAAATGGTTCAAGTGTTTAATTATTGAACAGATCATTTACGAGGTTCCATAGTGGCTTATGTTAGACATTATGTCCCATAGCGTCACTGTTTGTAAATGATATTGTATTATTGTACAAAATTAACTATGTGATAATGAAATTGCCTTTTGCCGTTTTGTAAAAATATTTACTTTGACTTATAAATGGCGAAAGTCCATATGATTAGTACCTGGACTGAGAATGAATGATATGAGACAGTATCAGTCCCCAAGGTTTAATCATTAAATATCCCTAGTCGTAGTATTATCGAGACTGGACATCGATAATGCGGAATAGACTAGTATTGCGCTTGTGCACGTTGTGAGGGCACAACGGCATAGTTCTCATATATTTAAGTATTGGATACTTATGCAAGTGCAATAGGAGGTTGTGTTTTACCGATGGTACGGAAAACAGCTTCGCTCTGGATAGACCCCGCGGAATCCCATTGGTAGTATGTCTATCGTGTCTATGGGAGGCCGCATCAGGGTAGGTGTATATGGTCTTAACCTGAGACTTACATCGCTAGTACTTGCGACAATCGGTAAACTTTAGTTTTGGTGGTTGGGGACCTTAACCGGTTCTGTGTACACCTCTTCTGGGTTTATCGAGAATCGTAGTGTACTGGATGTGATGTCAAGATGGAAGTATCGCTTCAGACATATGGAGGTGATGATCACGCAGGACACAGAACTAGTACTCTATAAAAGGTTGCAACCGTCGGGACAATATGACAAGGTCAGGATTGTCCGATTTAAAGAGACTAGTTGCTTGATGTCCGATATATGTTTCGTACGGGGCAGACACATCTCCAGCCCCAGGCCTAGCATGTGATCATCCGATACTGGATCGATGTACGGAATACTACGGTATACTACGCCTGATACAGATCTTATATTCCTATAAGAATATTTCTGGAGAATTGGGTAGGCATGGCGCTTTGCTAGAAGCCAACCTTGTCTTGTAAATCGGTAAAGACGTAGTACGAGGTACGTACGTGTTCGGATTATCCGACGACCGTATTTACTGCCAAAATATCCGGAGATCTCTTGGGTCGCTTCCTGAAGATTCACCTATGATATTTGATTCGGACTTAATTAATCTTGGATTAATTGCGGAGAAACTTTATCTTGGATAAAGTGCCTTATTTAGAGAGAGAGAACGATTAATTTGGAATTAATCAGTTAGATTATTATATTCGATATAATAATTGAAATTTGATTTCGACGCGAAATTAAAATAGATTTTAATTCGGGCATACGAGTTAATTAAGATTAATTCGTAAGCGACGTAAATATAATTTCGCTAGGAGCGATTATTTATTTAAATCCGATTTAATTAACGTCGCGACGCTAGCTCGGTATTTCGGAAATATCGAACCCGAACGCGTGAGTGGACGTGGGCCCACTTTCATTGGGAAACGTGTGGGGCCCACATGACACTTGTCATTATATGCATTATTTTATTGATAAGGCATTGCATGTTAATAGTGTACAAAACACTCTAAGGCATTGCATGGTGATAGTGTGCATTACACTCAAAGGCTTTGCATGGAGTTTGAGTGTTTGACACTCTAAGCCATTGCATGGTTTATGTCATAGATTTATTATTAATTTAATAAATTATAACATAAATATAAATTGATTTTTGGTAAAACAAAAAGATCAATCAATTTAAGACTTTACACCAAAAATCTCTCTTCTCTCTCAAATTGCCGAGAACTCCATTGACAAGGGCAAGGAAGATTTGATCTTCCATTTCTCCATTTTTGCTAGCACAAGCAAGGGATCAAAAGAGGTGATAGGGAAACCATCAAAGAGCTTGGAATACAAAAGCTTGGAGCTTCAAGTCTTCTTCCTCCTCTTGGCCGAATCTTCCACAACTTGGAGCTTCTACCATTTGATCATCTTCTTCATCACAAGGCATTGTAAGTATGATTCCGCCATACTTCATGTTATATATATTCTTTATAGTATTTCACATGCTTAATCTTTGTTTGGGACATATTATAGAAACCAACAATGGTATCATTGAGCTAGGTTAAGCATGAAATACTTTAGGTTAAAATTTGGGTTAAAATTGATTGAAGCATGTTCTTGTGAAATTTGATGAATGAGTATGCTTATATGTATGTTAAATAACATTATATGAAATCAATTTTATGAAAAATGCATTGGATGATTTTTCCCCAATATTTTCAACCTTGGCCGAATGGGTGTGATAAATTGATTGAAGCATGTTCTTGTGAAATTTGATGAATAAGTATGCTTGCATGTATATAGAATGATATTACATGGAATCAATTTTATGAAAAATGCATTGGATGATTTTTCCCCAAATCTTCACCTTGGCCGAATGGCATGATGAAATTGATATAAGCATGTTCTTATGAAATTTGATTAATAAGTATGCTTGCATGAGTATAACATGATGTTATATGGAATCAATTTCATGAAAAATGCATTGGATGATTTTTCCCCAAATCCATGCCTTGGCCGAATGTGTTGCTACTTGGAGTGGATTGGATTTTTTGTGTTTAAGATCATTGGATGACTTAGAACGTGTACGGAACGTTGATTAGTAATTCAATCGGATTGAAAAACAAATCGACACAAAAAACTCACCTTGGCCGAATGTACATAGACATGTAAAGGAGTTGATTTTTGTTAAAATTAATGTTGGACATTTATTTTGAACAATACATGATTAATAATTAAATGGGTATTTTTTGAAATATTTGGTTTAATATATAATCTTGGTATTACACTTTAAATTGGACTTTAATGTTTGGAATATTAAAATTTAATTAATGGGCTTAATTGGTGAATTGGGCTTTTAATATTGTATTTGGGCATAATGGGCTTGGTTGGACCAAGTAGATTTGGGCCAAATGGATTGGATCCAATTTGGGCCTAAATCACTCCATTAAGTCCAAATATAATATAATGGGCTTTAATAATTTAATTGGGCCTTATGGGCTTGAAATTGGTTTTATGGCACTTAAGGGTGATTCCTTATTTGGGCTTGGTAATTGGGTATGACCCACATTGACCAAAGCCCAAGCCTTAATAAATCAATTGAAAGCCCATTTGACTTGAATTAAATTAAACATTGGATGTTAGTTGGGCTTTGAGACCCAATAGAATTGGATTTAGAATCTAAGTCTTTAAAGCACATTAAAGTGTAAACATTTAATTTGGAATTAAATAATTGAATTAGTATTGAATACGAATTAAATCAGATTTAATAAGTAGTTCGATATAATTCGCGAATTCGTACCTTGTGTACTTATTCTCAATCGAGTTGGACTCGCGCAAAATCAAACCGTTGTTTGAACATTGGATGATCACTTAAACAAAGACTAATTAATTGGATTAGATTGGTTGTAAAAGCATGTCTTGTTTGAATATATATGTATGTGATGAATGAATAGTGTATATCGGATGGATATTAGAAGGGAAAGGGTAATTTTAGAAATTATTGTAAATTTGGAATTTATAAATTGGACCTGCGTGTCCAGCCTTATCTCTTTATCTCTTTGTATTCTCTTCTCACCTAATTCCCCTCAATGTAAATGAGGTTCTCTATTGTATTATGTAATTAGTGTAGGGTAGAAGTAGAATAGTGCTAGCGGGGAGAGGAAAGGGAGTGAGTTTGTTCTAGGAACAAGTTGTTTATATATCCATCCGCATATCACTATTACTTTACTTTACGCGCTTTATGATGTTTTAGAAGCATGCTTAAGGGTGTATGATGATGAGACCTAACAAAGATAAATTAATTGGTTGCCAATTACGCAAAAATCCCTCAAACAATATTAAGCGATTTTCCTTCCGTTGAATGATTCTTTCTCAAGATCCGAAATTGGCATTGGTTTGTTGGCCAAAGTCAAGACCTTTGTCAATTGAGGATGTGTTTGAATCATGAGAGTTTTGTTCCACATCGGTGTCCTGTCCAAGTTGTGATTTGTTGGCCAAAGTCAAGATCACTTCTTGTCCATCGACATTGATTACGAAATTTTCTTGTCAATGGGTCCCGCTTAACTGGAATCATTAGGTTTGTTGTGCCAAAGCCAAGGCTTAGTTGATTCAGAGGAAATGGTTAGGAAAATGTATTAGATACATTGACATATGTATTAGATATATATGTTTCGGACTTGGATGTCCACCTACCGGATCTAGGAATTGGATGGGATCCAATTGATCTTCGAGATCTACCTAGTTAAATATCATACAACTTGTTGGCCAAAGTCAAGGTTGTGTGTTATTTAACGGGATCCTAGCCCACTAGGAAATTAGATTTCCCGAGTTGTCTACAGAGGGTTAGAAACTTGAAGAAAATAGTGGGAGGCTATTATTGAATTTGCAATTTCATTCAGATATTTAGCCTTACGCGTCTTTCAAAATTATTTCGTCAATATTTTAAATAATTAGTTGGACTAATATATTGTTATTTTTATATGTAACAGTTTGACTGTACCCATAACATCGTTGACTTTATAGTTGGACTATAGTTGTCAAGATGACTGGCAAAGGTAATATCCGCGACATAATCATGGGCGATAATGTCTTCAAAGGGACAAACTTTGCCGACTGGGAAATGAACCTCAAGATAGTGCTTGGGGCTGAGAGGATACTGTATACTATTCAGAGACCTCTCCCGCCTAAACCCACTGAGCCACTGGAGCTAGAGTTATGGAAAACTCATAGTGATGATTGTGACCAAGCTCAGTCAGTTATGCTAGCTGCAATGACTCAGCATTTCAGACGCCAGAATAGGGATTTGGATCCCTATAACATGATGGCAAGATTGCGTGATCTTCACCGCACCAATAAGCGGATGAAGAGGTACGAGCTAGTAAGGAAACTCTTCCGCTCCCGGATGACAGACGGCGCATCAGTTGAAGCCCACGGGCTCAAATGATTGCCGATATTGATGAGTTGGCCAATATGGGAATAGTCTTGGAGGCTGATCTGACTATAGATATGATCTTGCAGTCACTTCCTGATACTTGGAAACAAATCATAGTCAACTACAAGTTGATGGATACTGACGACACTCTTGGAGAGTTGTTGTCTGTGCTGAAGGAGTCCGAAAGGGAACTAAAGGGGAGCAAGCGCGAGGCGCATTTTGCATTGACCTCTCATGCGCCAAAGGGTGGCCCCAAGGCAATTGGAGGTGCAAGGAAGAAGAAGTTCAAGAAGAAGGGTAAAGGCAAGTTGACAGTGGCTTCTAGGAAGCCAAAGGACAAATCTCGCGACATCTGCCTCAACTGCGGCAAGAGGGGTCACTGGAAACGTGACTGCCGAATGAGCATTGTGCAGAGGGAGGATATCAAGGCTGGCAAGGCCATTGCCTCTGGTATGTTTGTTATTGAGATAAATATGAATACTTCTAGTTTTAAAAATTGGATTTTTGATTCTGGTTGTGGTGCTCATATTTGTACTGATGTGCAGGATCTGCATGATAGCAGGGTGCTGGCATCAGGGGAGATGGATCTACGGGTCGGAAACGGAACACCAGTTGCTGTTTTGGCCGTAGGGACTTTTGTTTTAGTACTGCCCTCAGGGCATGAACTTAAACTTTTGAACTGTTATTTTGTGCCTAGTTTAACTAGGAACATATATCTGTATCTTTGTTAACCCAGCAGGGTTACACTTTTGTATTCAGGAACACAGGGTGTTATTTATATAAAAATGATACAGAAATTTGCACAGCTGTTGCAAATAACGGTCTTTATATTTTGAATATAAATGAATCTCCTAAAATGACAAACAAACAAAAGGTCAAAGGAGTAATCTAAAAGATGAAGCTTATATGTGGCATTGTCGTCTAGGACACATCAACAAGACTCGCATATCCACACTTTCAAAGAGTGGGTACTTGGACGAATTTGATCCCAATTCATATGACGTCTGCGAATCTTGTCTTTTAGGCAAAATGCCTAAATCACCTTTTAGCGGTAAAGGTGAACGTGCCACAGAACTGTTAGCTCTCGTTCATACTGACGTATGCGGGCCCATGTCTAGCCAGGCTAGAGGTGGATTTCACTACTTCGTAACCTTTACAGATGATGCATCTCGTTACGGTTATGTGTATCTTATGAGACACAAGTCGGAAACTTTTGAGAAATTCAAAGAGTTTCGACACGAAGTGGAGAAACAAACAGGGATGAGTATTAAGACATTACGGTCAGACCGTGGTGGCGAATACTTAAGTTATGAGTTTCAAGATTACTTGAAAGAATATGGTATTCTTTCACAGTGGACTCCTCCTGGAACACCACAATTAAACGGTGTGTCCGAACGGAGAAACCGCACCTTGTTGGACATGGTGAGGTCAATGATGAGTCGCACTGAGCTACCAATATCCTTCTGGGGATACGCATTAAACAGTGCTATACTTATTTTGAATAAGGTACCGTCGAAGTCTGTTGAACAGACCCATATGAGATATGGACAGGAAGGAAACCAGGTTTCTCTTTCCTAAAGATTTGGGGATGCTGGGCATATGTTAAACGTTTGGAAGGCACCAAACTTGAACCCAAATCTGATAAATGCCTTTTCGTTGGATATCCTAGGGAAACCAAAGGATATTACTTCTATTACCCACAAGAGAACAAAGTATTTGTTGCTCTACATGCGGTTTTCCTTGAGAAGGAATTCCTAAATGCAGTGGTAAGTGGGAGGAAAGTAGAACTCGATGAAGATCGTAGTGATACTGTTCCTGGCAATGAATCAACGACGGAACAAGAACAGACCATCCGGGATGAGTCTGTACCACAAACTTCACATACACAAGGACCGCGTAGGTCGGAGAGAGTCAGAACAGTACCTGAGAGGTATGGGTTCCTGATCTCACCTCATATAGATATTAATCTTATTGAGGATAATGAGCCGGCTACGTATGAGGAAGCGATACAAAATATCGATTCCGCTTTATGGCAAGAAGCCATGAAGTCCGAGATGGATTCCATGTACGCCAACCAAGTTTGGACACTGGTTGATGCACCAGAAGGCGTAAAGCCTATTGGATGCAGATGGATCTTCAAGAAGAAGACCGACATGGATGGCAACGTACAAACGTACAAGGCTAGGCTTGTAGCGAAGGGGTATCGTCAACAATATGGTATTGATTATGACGAAACCTTCTCACCCGTTGCCATGATTAAATCCATTCGGATAATGCTTGCAATAGCTGCATATTTCGACTTCGAGATATGGCAAATGGACGTTAAAACCGCTTTCCTTAACGGAAACCTTTTGGAGGATGTTTATATGCAACAGCCTGACGGTTTTATCGTACCTAGACTTGCAAACAAGGTTTGCAAGTTAAATCGATCCATTTATGGATTGAAGCAAGCATCACGGTCATGGAATCAGCGTTTTGATGAGATCATAAAGGAATATGATTTCGTGCAAAACGCAGATGACCCTTGTGTATACAAGAAGGTTAGTGGGAGAGCACTTACTTTTATTGTCCTTTATGTCGACGACGTATTGCTTATAGGCAATGACATTCCCATGCTAACGTCGGTGAAAGCTTGGCTTTCATTAAAATTCTCCATGAAAGATCTGGGAGAAGCAGCCTTTATTCTTGGAATAAAGATCTACAGGGATAGATCTAGAAAGCTGCTTGGACTCTCCCAGAGTACATACATTGATAAAGTGTTGAAGAGATTCAACATGGAACAATCCAAGAGGGGATTGGTTCCAATGGTACGTGGTACCTCTCTGTCTAAGGACATGTGCCCTAAGACTCAGGAAGAGAGAGACCACATGAGTCGGATACCGTTCGCCTCGGCAGTCGGATCGATCATGTATGCCATGATATGTACACGACCTGATGTCTCATATGCTTTGAGCATGTGCAGTCGCTATCAGGCCGATCCAGGTGAAGGTCACTGGATAGCAGTTAAGAATATCCTTAAGTATCTTAAACGAACTAAGGATGCTTTCTTAATTTATGGAGGTGGAGAACTTGCGGTATCTGGGTATACCGATGCAAGTTTCCAAACCGACAAGGATGACTACAAGTCGCAATCCGGGTACATTTTTTGCTTGAATAACGGAGCAGTGAGCTGGAAATCTTCCAAGCAAGATACTGTTGCCGATTCAACAACAGAAGCGGAGTACATCGCTGCATCTGAAGCAGCAAAGGAGGCAGTTTGGATCCGAAAGTTCCTAATCGGATTAGGAGTAGTTAGGAGTTCCGTTAGCAGCTGAGCCCGTTCCATTGTATTGTGACAATAACGGGGCTATAGCACAGGCTAAGGAACCAAGGTCTCATCAACGGTCCAAGCATGTTCTTCGACGTTATCATCTGATTCGGGAGATTATACATCGTGGCGATGTAAAAGTCGAGAAGGTCACATCAGATGACAACATTGCAGATCCGCTGACGAAAGCTGTTCTACAGCAAGTTTTTGAACGACACATACATAGTTCGGGTATTAGATGCTTGAGTGACTGGCTATAGGCCAAGTGGGAGATTGTTAGACATTATGTCCCATAGCGTCACTGTTTGTAAATGATATTGTATTATTGTACAAAATTAACTATGTGATAATGAAATTGCCTTTTGCCGTTTTGTAAAATTATTTACTTTGACTTATAAATGGCGAAAGTCCATATGATTAGTACCTGGACTGAGAATGATATGAGACAGTATCAGTCCCCAAAGGTTTAATCATTAAATATCCCTAGTCGTAGTATTATCGAGACTGGACATCGATAATGCGGAATAGACTAGTATTGCGCTTGTGCACGTTGTGAGGGCACAACGGCATAGTTCTCATATATTTAAGTATTGGATACTTATGCAAGTGCGATAGGAGGTTGTGTTTTACCGATGGTACGGAAAACAGCTTCGCTCTGGATAGACCCCGCGGAATCCCATTGGTAGTATGTCTACGTGTCTATGGGAGGCCGCATCAGGGTAGGTGTATATGGTCTTAACCTGAGACTTACATCGCTAGTACTTGCGACAATCGGTAAACTTTAGTTTTGGTGGTTGGGGACCTTAACCGGTTCTGTGTACACCTCTTCTGGGTTTATCGAGAATCGTAGTGTACTGGATGTGATGTCAAGATGGAAGTATCGCTTCAGACATATGGAGGTGATGATCACGCAGGACACAGAACTAGTACTCTATAAAAGGTTGCAACCGTCGGGACAATATGACAAGGTCAGGATTGTCCGATTTAAAGAGACTAGTTGCTTGATGTCCGATATATGTTTCGTACGGGGCAGACACATCTCCAGCCCCAGGCCTAGCATGTGATCATCCGATACTGGATCGATGTACGCAATACTACGGTATACTACGCCTGATACAGATCTTATATTCCTATAAGAATATTTCTGGAGAATTGGGTAGGCATGGCGCTTTGCTAGAAGCCAACCTTGTCTTGTAAATCGGTAAAGACGTAGTACGAGGTACGTACGTGTTCGGATTATCCGACGACCGTATTTACTGCCAAAATATCCGGAGATCTCTTGGGTCGCTTCCTGAAGATTCACCTATGATATTTGATTCGGACTTAATTAATCTTGGATTAATTGCGGAGAAACTTTATCTTGGATAAAGTGCCTTATTTAGAGAGAGAGAACGATTAATTTGGAATTAATCGTTAGATTATTATATTCGATATAATAATTGAAATTCGATTTCGACGCGAAATTAAAATTAGATTTTAATTCGGGCATACGAGTTAATTAAGAATAATTCGTAAGCGACGTAAATAATAATTTCGCTAGGAGCGATTATTTATTTAAATCCGATTTAATTAACGTCGCGACGCTAGCTCGGTATTTCGGAAATATCGAACCCGAACGCGGTGAGTGGACGTGGGCCCACTTTCATTGGGAACGTGTGGGGCCCACATGACACTTGTCATTATATGCATTATTTTATTGATAAGGCATTGCATGTTAATAGTGTACAAAACACTCTAAGGCATTGCATGGTGATAGTGTGCATTACACTCAAAGGCTTTGCATGGAGTTTGAGTGTTTGACACTCTAAGCCATTGCATGGTTTATGTCATAGATTTATTATTAATTAATAAATTATAACATAAATATAAATTGATTTTTGGTAAAACAAAAAGATCAATCAAAGACTTTACACAAAATCTCTCTTCTCTCTCAAATTGCCGAGAACTCCATTGACAAGGGCAAGGAAGATTTGATCTTCCATTTCTCCATTTTTGCTAGCACAAGCAAGGGATCAAAAGAGGTGATAGGGAAACCATCAAAGAGCTTGGAATACAAAAGCTTGGAGCTTCAAGTCTTCTTCCTCCTCTTGGCCGAATCTTCCACAACTTGGAGCTTCTACCATTTGATCATCTTCTTCATCACAAGGCATTGTAAGTATGATTCCGCCATACTTCATGTTTATATATATTCTTTATAGTATTTCACATGCTTAATCTTTGTTTGGGACATATTATAGAAACCAACAGCTTAGGGATGGTGAATGAACGATAGGGGCACTTTGGGAATTGGAATTAAAAAAAAAATTACTATTCCACGTGAATAGTAAGTGAATAGTAAAAAAATTTGGTTATTTGTTTTGATTCTAATTCGACCCAAACTCTTATTAGGGTTTTATATCTCATTAAACCACTAAATTAAGATCCAATGGCTAAATTAAATTTTCTTTTTTTCCCACATCGGATTCTTAATTAATTTTGTTGTCTTTGGAGTACTATATAAACCCAAAGAGAATTTCTCAAAATTTTGCACCAAACCTTTCATATCTTGGGTTTAAATAAGTGAGCAACTCTAAAATTAAGAGTAAGCCACTGATTGTGAGGATCCTAAGTCTAATTGACTATAGGAACCTCGAGTTAAAAGTTTTGAGGTATTTTCCTAGGCTAGCACCATGGGCAAAATACCCGTGTACTCAAGTAGTAGTCTGCGTTGAGTTTTGGCTTTGGTGTGTGCATCTTTAGAGGCCACACACTTGGGTGGCTCTTTGGAACGTGGAAGAGCTTGTTGAGTTCGAGAAAAGCCTGTAGATTGGAGGGAGGACTGGAGGAGTCTTCGGTTCAAGTAAGTCTTTTTCTTTCTTTTTTAATTAGGTTTCCATGATAGTTAGCATGTGTTAGGTTTATGTTCTTTGCAAGTTTTATGAGTTTTATGCTTAGAATATATAGTAACATGCCTAGGCTTGTAGAATAATTAAAACAAATGGGTCTTGGGCAAAGGGAAAGCGGCATAATAATTTTGATTTTTCGCTTCGCACTCGCGGCCGATTCCCAACAGTGGTATTAGAGCGCCGTTTTTGTTTTGATTAGGTCTCACTCGTTTGAACTCGAAATTGGGTGTTTAAAAGCTTGTTGGAAAGCTAACACCCTGAACGTAATTTTAGGCACACGTTTTGCATGATTTGGTTAAGATTTGAATTGTGAAATTGCGTTTAAATTTCACGTCTCTACAGAAAAACATGAATAGTAAATTTATTCGAATAAAATAAAATGCAATATTATAATTAAATATTAATCAAAGTTATTTAATACCTAAAATAATTCCAACATATTAAAACTTATATGCTTGATGATTCTATGTATGATTAGAATTGGCATGATTATTTGAGGGTGCAGGCATCTAGAGACTTTCTAAGAAATAGAGAGTGTATTGCTTATCCCTTAGCTAAGTAATTATTCCGTGATGAACTTAGAGATTTATTACCTTTAAGGCTAATAAATATAAATCATTTGTTTATAATAAAAGACATTATAAAAGATACAAGTGGGTTGGGACCAATGGGTTAATAAAACTTAACAAACTAAAGTTAATTTAACCAAAAGTATTACTAGAGTAAGATAATGATTTGGTGTCTTCCTTCACTCACTACCTTTTTATAGCCAAAAGGAAAAGCTGTGAAGACATCTAGATAATCATTTACTCAAAGCTTACCTTAAAGTATATTTAAAGGTTGGACTAATTTGGAGGATCTATTGTTTATTCTTGTACCAAGGCAATAAGAGCCTAAAAGGTAAGGGTATTTAAGAGAGTTTGCTCCACCCTCCCTCTGGGGAATTTTCAATGAGGAATCCATTTGACAGTTATTCACTAAAACTTGCTAAAATCCTCAATAATAATTTAAGTCTAAAAATACCTCCCATTGTAAAGTATAGACCCGAAGGGCTTAAATCGTATTGGCAGGACTAGGCTTTACCAAACTGACCAATCAATTTGTCCCTAAATCGTACTATTGACAATGGTTTGACTTTTCTGAGTCATAAGACGCAGCGACCCTTAGGCGTGGTCTTATAACTTAGTGGCAAATATGGGAGTCCACAATGACCCATAAGCTATGGCATGTTTGATTGCCCAACCCAATGATCAAGGAATTCTGATTTATATCAAAATGGTTGGGAACCTACCTAATTATCATATTTTATAACGACCGACCCTATCGGAGTTATGAAATGATGATAATGGGATCCTTGCCCACAAGAAATCCATCATATTGGAGTTGATGCGATTTGCTAAAATTTTAAATAATTGAGTGAGAGCAACTTCATAATATTAAAAGCCATGTTATTATGAAACATTAATGAAAACATATTCCTAATTTTAAATTTTCTCTTAACAGGGGGTTAAAATATTTCACAAACATTCAAATGGAAAATAGAGTATCACTTCGTTCCATCCTTGATGAGCATAAGCTTAACGGGAACAACTACAATGACTGGTTTAGAAACCTTAAAATTTTCTTACGACAAGAAAAGATTTTATATGTTCTTGAAAGACCATTTCCCTCTGAACCCGCAGAAGATGCTGACCAATATACATTTGATGCTTGGAAGAAGCACGTCGATGATGATGAGCAAGCAGTTTGCATAATGCTTGGCTCTATGTCGGACGAACTTCAGAAAGCTCACGAAGATATGGATGCTCAAACCATCATATTTCACTTGAAGGAGTTATATGCAACTTCCATTCATACCTTGAGATTCCAAGTGTCATTTGTCTTATTCCAAACAATGTATAAGGAAGGATCTGTTCATGAGATAGGTCACGATCTAATTCTTCAGTCCTTACCAAAAGAATTCTCTAACTTTATTATGCAGTTTCATCTGTCTGATAAAGAAGCTACTTTAGCAGAATTACACAATCTGATAAAGCAAGCAGGGAAAGACTTGAAACCGGAGCTTAAAACCTCTGTCATGCTTACGGGTACGGACCTGAAGCCACGAGGCCCAAAGAAAAATAAGGGCAATCCAAGGCTTCATATCACCTAAAGCCCAATGGTAAGGTGGAGAAGAAAAAAGGAAAGAGGAAATGTTTCTTTTGTGGAAAGAATGGTCATTGGAAGAAAGACTGCAGATCCTTGAAAGCCAAGGAAGCTAGGGAAGCCCAAGAGGCCAATAAGCCCAATGCTTCAGGTATGTTGTATATGATTGAACTATATTCTCAAAACTCTGAACCTTCTACTTGGGTGCTTCACACCGGTTGTGGGACTCACTGTGTAACAATGTGCATGGCCTGAGAAACAGTAGGAGACTCCATCATGGGGAGGTTGACATACGCATGGGAATGGAGCAAAACTGGCTGCATTATACGCGGTGACATATTCATTTGTTTTGCCGAATGGTTTAGTTTTAGACTTAGAAGATTCTGTTTATGTACCTTCTCTAGTAAAGAACATCATTTCAATTTCTTCTTTATGTAATAAAGGCTTTTCATAGCTAATAAGTTATAATGAATGTTCTATTTATTTCAATGAAATAAAATATGGAGATATTATTTTGAATAATGGTATCTATGTCTTAAAAACTAACAAAGAATGTTCAACCTCTAATATATACAACGTTAACTCTAATAATCTCAATGAATCACTTCTATGGCACAGTCGCTTAGGTCATATCAATGAAACAAGATTAACTAAGTTACATAAGGATTGGTATTTCAAACCCTTCAAATATAAACCTTATGGAACTTGTGAGTCTCGTTTACTTGGTAAAATGACCAAATTACCTTTCAAAGGTAAAAGACAGCGTGCAGTGGAGACATTAGAACTCATACACTCTGATGTATACGGACCAATGTCAGTCACCGCTAGAGGTGGATTCTCCTACTTCATTACCTTTATCGATGATCATTCGTGATATGGGTATGTGTACCTTATGCGGTACAAATCTGAAGCATTTGAGAAATTCAAAGACTTCAATGCTGAAGTAGAAAACCAGCTTAATAAAAGTATTAAGTCACTAAGGTCTGACCGAGGTGGAGAATACTTAAGCAATGAATTTCAAGATTACTTGAGATAAAATGACATTGTTTCCCAGTGGACTCCTCTGGGAACTCCACAGCATAATGGGGTCTCTGAAAGGAGAAATCAGACATTATTAGATATGGTCCGATCAATGATGCCAAGCACGGATCTACCTCTTTCATTTTGGGGTCTTGCTTTAGAAACTGCAACACTACTATTAAACCAAGTTCCTTCCAAGACTGTTAGTCAAACACCATATGAGTTATGGTCTGGGAAAAGTCCTAGTCTTAGTTATCTAAGAATTTTGGGATGTGACGCATATGTCAAGCTCACACAAACTAACAAATTGGATGATAGGGCGGTTAAATGTAAGTTTGTAGGATATGCCTTGAACTCAAGAGCATACGTGTTCTACGTCTCAAATGAACTAAGAACATTTGTCTCACGAAATGCTAAATTTCTAGAGAATGAATTCCTTCTCAAGAAATATAGTGGGAGTAGACTTGACCTCGATGAGGTACGAGAAGAAAAAACTAACATAGAACTAAACCCCAGGCCCCTCAAAAGGGCAGCGACGGAACAACCATAAGGTTATGAACTCATAAGGTCTGGTAGGGAAAGACATGAACCTGAAAGATATGGTTTTAATATTGATGAGGAACATGATCAGGTCATTGATAATGATGATCCCACCTGTTATGATGAATCAATGCGTGATATTGATTCAGTCAAGTGGCTTGAGGCCATGAAATCCGAAATAGACTCTATGTATTAAAATCAAGTCTGGGACTTGGTAGATGCACCTGAATGGATAAAACCCATAGGCTGCAAGTGGATTTACAAGCGTAAAACTGATGCAGAAGGCAACATCCAAACCCATAAGGCTAGGTTGGTGGCGAAAGGTTATATACAAATCCAAGGAATTGACTATGTCGAAACCTTCTCGCCTGCTGCAATGATAAAGTCCTTTCAAATTTAACTGGCACTAGCTGCACACTTTGATTATGAGATTTGGCAGATGTATGTCAAAACAACTTTCCTTAATGGGAACCTCGTAGAGGAAGTCTATATGACACAACCTGAGGGGTTTGCATCTAAGGATGATCATAATAAAGTATGCAAGCTTAAACGATCCATTTATGGACTCAAAGAAGCCTACAAAAGTTGGAATATACGATTTGATGAGACAATCAAAGAATTTGACTTCATCAAAAATGTAGACGAGCCTTGTGTTTACAGTAAAAGTAGTGGGAGTGCTGTTGTATTTCTTGTTATTATATTTCGATGACATATTAATCATCGGGAATGATATTCCCATGATGCAAGCCACCAAACAATGGTTATCTCGAATTTCTCCATGAAATATTTGGGAGAAACAGCCTACATCATCGGCATTAAGATCTATTGTAATAGATCTAAGAGGTTGTTAGGACTTTCTTAATCTACGTACATAGATAAAGTTTTGAAAAGATTCAAAATGGAAGATTCCAAAAGAGGTAATTTACCTACTTGTCATGGAATCAAATTATCTAAGGAGTATATCACATACTCCTTCAGATAGAGAGCGTATGAGTAAGATCCCTTATGCTTCAGCAATAGGATCGATCATGTACGCCATGCTATGTATAAGACCTGATGTCTCTTATGCTCTTAGCATAACGAGCAGGTATCAGGTAAATCCTGGTGAGCAACACTGGGCAGCTGTCAAAACAATCCTCAAGTATCTGAGAAGAACTAAGGATGTGTTTTTGATATACAGAGATTGTTCTGAGATGAAAGTCATTGGTTACTGTTATGCGAGCTTTCAGACCGATAGGGATGAAAGTAGATCGCAAACAGGATATCTGTTTACTTTGAATGGTAAAGCTGTCAGTTGGAAAAGCTCAAAGCAGTCAACTACAGTAGACTCCACCACTGAAGCCGAATATATTGTAGCATCTGAGGCAGCTAAAGAAGCAGTCTGGATAAAGAAGTTCATCACGGAGCTGGAAGTGCTTCCTGAGATAAAGAATGGCGTCACGATGTACTATGACAACACAGGCGCCATTGCTCAATTAAAGGAACCAAGGTCCCACCAGAAATCCAAGAATTTACTCAGGCGATTTCATCTCATCAGGGAGATTGCTGAGAGAAAAGAAGTTATTATAGAGAAAATACCCAGAGAAGATAATCTTGCAGATTCTCTGACTAAAGGGCTGAATCAAAAAAAGCATTATAGGTAAACCCGAGAGTATGGTGTCCAGATTCATACTAGTTTGCTATAGTTCAAGTGGGAGATTGTTAGGGATATGCCCTATACCCAACTTGTGGATGGGCTATATGTACATGTATTTGTAATAATTTCATTAATTAATAAAATGGCAATATTTATTATACGTGTCTTACATAGCTTATATGAATCATCAACACTGTAATAAAGCCCTTGGAGTAATAAGACGATGGCTTCCACGCCTTATGAGAATCATTACTCTTAAATGTTCATAGTCATAGTTTTGTGAATATTTTGGGCGTTCACAAAGCGGAGAGACTAGCATGATGATATGATCCACCCTTAAGTGTGGTTGCCGATCTCATAGGCTACTAGCGGATATCCGTCTGCTTGGTGTATCATATGGATGCATGAGTTGCTCATGTCCATCGAACTGACCGCCGAAAGTTTTCATATGGAGTGTTTATCCCATGTGTCTGTGAGAACTTTCATGTATCGAATATATGACTAGTCCTTAGACTTGAGGTCTTTACAATCTTATGTGTGGATCAAATAACTTTGACATTATCCTTCACTGGTTCAAAGGATCCGGTCATAAGGGTATGATTGGGTCATTTGTTGAAACACATGAAGTTTGTAAAGATACAACAGAGAATCGCCACTCTCTCGGATAATATTTTCTAATAAGAGTAGTATTCCAGTTCGCGGGTTGATATGTGTGATCAGTGCTGGAGACTGTGGCCACAGCGGAAGAATCATGTGAGATTCTTGGGTTAGCACGATTCATGACACTATCAACATCATACTTTGACCATATGGGTAGACACTTTCCGTACCCTAGGTCAATAGGTGGGTATACAGTGAGGCGAGTGACCGTATCATATGTAAATCGCATACAGAATGGGTATATATATCTTTCCTTCTCATTTGAGGGCCTTGGCATGTTGCTAGATGTCAACTTTGGTCATTGAAATCGAACGACTATCTGATCGGAGGATAATTTATGTTCGATTAAATTATCACGATTCATTTCATGTCCAACTTGAGGGGAACCCAAAAGGTCACACACAACAAAGTTGAAATCAATGGTTAATAGTGCACATTACAAATATAACAACATATATGATTGCTGTAGGAATTGTTCATAAATGGTTCAATGTGTTTAATTATTGAACAGATCATTTATGAGGTTCCATAGTGGCTTAGGGATTGGTGAATGAAGATAGGGGCACTTTGGGAATTGGAATTAAAAAAATTACTATTCATGTGAATAGTAAAAAAAATTTGTTATTTGTTTTTTCCAATCCGGCCCAAACACTTATTAGGGTTTTATAATCTCATTAAACCACTAAATTAAGATTAATGACTAAGATTAAATTAGCTTTTATCCCACATCGGATTCTTAATTAATTTTATTGTCTTTGGAGCACTATAAAAACCCAAATAATTCTTCACAAATTTTTGCACCAAACCTTTCATATCTTGGTTTTATATAAGTGAGCAACTCTAAAATTTAAGAGTAAGCCACTGATTTGGAGGATCTTTAATTCTAATTGACTAGAGGAACCTCGAGTTAAAAGTTTTGAGGTATTTGCCTAGGCTAGCACCAATGGCAAAATACCCGTGTACTCAAGGCGTAGTATTGCCGTTGAGTTTTGGCTTTGGTGTGTGCATCTTTGGAGGCCACACATTTGGGTGGCTCTTTGGAACGTGGAAGAGCTTGTTGAGTTCGAGAAAAGCTTGTAGATTGGAGGGAGGACTGGAGGAGTCTTCGGTTCAAGTAAGTCTTTTTCTTTCTTTATTTTAATTAGGGTTCCTATGATAGTTAGCATGTTTAGGTTTATGTTCTTTGCATCTTTTATAAGTTTTATGCTTAGAATATATAGTAACATGCCTAGGCTTGTAGAATAATCAAAACAAATGGGTCTTGGGCAAAGGGAAAGCAACATAATAATTTTAATTATTCGCAGCGCACTCGCGGCCGCTTCCCAACGCAAGGTCGTCATACAAGTATAGAATGGACTGAATCTATAGATAAACCAAAAATAAAGTACCCTATTTTTTTGCTCTCTATGGACTATTTAGATTACTAACTTCAGACTTAAATCCTCTTGTTCATCAAGCATACACTAAGTCTGAAGGTACAATAGTAATCAAGGTAAACAAGATAATTGGACAATATGCGATATAAATCAAATAACTTTGATAACATGAATAATGCATTTATTATTATTACAATAATCAATTCTGTTTACAATACATGAAGCTTTAGGACATAAATCCCAACAAACTCCCACTTAGACTATAGCAAATGGGACATGTCATGTAATCCTAAACCCTTTAGATGGCCTTCAAACACTTTAGCCGATAAGGTCTTTATAAACGGATCAGCCAGATTGTCTGCGGATGAATCTGCGTGATAGCGACATCTCCTCTCTGCACTATGTAACTGATGAGGTGATATTTCCTCTCAATATGCTTACCCCTCTTGTGCCTTCTTAATTCTTTGGAGTTCGCCACTGCACCATTATTATCACAATAAAGTGTGAACGGTTTATCCATATCTGGAACAACTTCCAAATATACCAAGAACTTATAGAGCCAAATTGCTTCCTTAGCTGCTTCAAAAGCTGCTACACAAGCTGCTACATATTCAGCCTCTATGGTGGAGTCAGTAATACAAGATTGCTTTATACTCCTCCATACTATAGCCCCACCACATAGGGTGAACACTGATCCAGAGGTTGATTTCCTAGAATCGACATCCGTCTGAAAATCATAGTCTGTATACCCTCTCAGAATCATATCCTGACTTTTATATACAACATATAATTTCTCGTTCTCCGAAGATACTTGAGAATATGTTTCACCGCTACCCAATGATCTAAACTTGGGTTGGACTGAAACCTACTGACCACTCCCACTATAAAATAGATGTCTGGTCCCGTGCATAACATAGCATACATAAGACTTCTAACTGCTGAAGCATATAGTATATGTCTCATCTCCTCAACTTCTTAAGTTGTCATATGAGACTGTTCCTTAGACAAATGAATTTCATGCCTGAAAGGTAAATTACAATTCTTGGAATTCTGCATACCAAATCGTACAAGAATCTTGTTGATATAGGTTGCTTGAGACATTGCTAATGGTCATTTCTTACGTTCCCGAATGATCTGGATCCCAAGTACATAACTTGCCTAATCCAAATCTTTCATTTGGAATTGGTTAGCTAGCCAGATTTTCACGTTCGATAATATATTTACATCATTCCCAATGAGTAAAATATCATCAACGTATAACACAAAGAAAACCACCTTCCCATCAATGATACGCTTGTAGACACAAGGCTCATCGATGTTCCGCTCAAAGTTATAAGACTTGATCGTAGTAACAAATCTCATGCTCCAAGATCTAGATGCTTGCTTAAGTCCATAAATGGACCTTTGCAACTTGCAAACCTTTTGCTCTTGACCTTGGGTAATGAACCCCTCTGGTTGTACCATATAGAAACTCTCATCAAGATTGCCTTTCAAGAATGCAGTCTTGACGTCCATTTTCCAAATCTCATAGTCATAATATGCGGCAATTGAAAGAAGAATCCTGATGGATTTAAGCATTGCTACTGGAGAGACAGTTTCTTTATAGTCAACTTCTTCTTTCTGGGTATAACCCTTTGCCACTAGTTTAGCCTTGAAAGTCTGTACATTCCCATCTATTCCTCTTTTTGCCTTGTAGATCCACTTGCAACTTATGGGTTTTACTCCATCAGGTTGGTCTACAAGTTCCCAGACTGAGTTAGAGTACATAGACTCCATCTCGAGGTTCATGGATTTGAGTTATTCCTCTTTATCAGTATCTTTCATTGCACTATGATAGGTCAATGGATCATCTATACCATCACAAGATGCAACAACTTACACCTCACCATTTCCTAGATAGCGTTCAGGTTGTCTTACAACCCTCCCACTACGTCTAGGAGGTATGGTATCCGGATAAACTTGCATCTGACTTTCAGATGTAGAAGGTGTTATGTCTTTGTCAATATTTGACAATGGTGTAATGGTCGTACCAGCAAGTAACTCCTCAAGTAACACTGTACTTCGAGGTTTGAACTCTCTCATAGAGTCCTCCTCAAGAAATGTATCATTTATCGACACAAATACTTTATAATCTTCTGCACTATAAAAGAATCCTCCCTTAGTTTCCTTAGGATAGCCTACTAATAGGCACACCTGTGAATGTGGTTCCAACTTTGTAGTGTTGTTCTTTAGCACATGTGCCAGACACCCCCATATGCGGAAATGTCATAAAATAGCTTTACGACCATTCCACAACCCTAAGAGAGTCTTAGAAAAAGACTTAGAAGGAACTACATTCAGGATATACATTGCAATTTGCAATGCATACCCCCAAAATGAACTAGGTAGAGTGCTATAACTAAGCATTGATCTCATCATGTCTAGTAGGGTCCGAATTCACCTTTCTGCAACACCATTTTGTTGTGGTGTTCCAGGTGTTGTGAGCTTCGAAACAATTCCATGATCAACTAAGAATTCCTCGAAATCTCTATCAATGTATTCTCATCCACGATCTGATCATAGAATTTGGATGCTTTTACCTAACTGGTTCTCAACCTTAGTGTAGGCACTTCATTATTGCATGTAAGTCCCTATGATGAGTCTCATTTGGAGACACTACCTTTTAAGTCACGAAAGTCGCGGGAAACGGATGTTGGAAGGGGAAATTTAGAATAAGTATGTCATCGGATTCAATTCACATGTTCACTACTTTCGTTCGTGCTGTGTTTGTGAACACGTTCCAACGTCAAGCAGATTGGGGGCGTTCGTGTAGCATTCGAATCGGCATTCGAACAGTGTCGGTACTTCTGGTTTTGTTTCTAGCCTCACGACCCAAGCCCATTTAGCCCACCAAAACCCACCCAAAAATAATTAAAACATTTAAAACATGTCACAAATTAAAATTATATCCTTCCTAAATTAAATAAATCACATCCCAATCTAAATAATTCACATACCTAAATAAATAAAATCAAATATATGATCTTCCTGATTAAGCCAAATCATGTCCCCAATTAACTAGATATTTTCCTTGTGAAACACTAATTAGAAATATTTCCCCCATAATTACTTGATCCCATTCCTATTCAAACAAGAGAAAACCCAGCCTTTGCTTATAAAAGAAACACAATTCCAACTTTAGAACCCCTAGCTCATTCTCACAAAAACCCAAAAAGAAATAAACCTAAGATACACGCCCAAGACAACAAGAACAAGAAAACAAATAATCATATTCTCCTCCTCTCTCTAGCAACCGAATACTCACACATCAAAACCCCCAAACTACACTATAACATCACCGAAAACACTCCCCTTTACATCACCGAAACAGTCCCCAAATCGCAGCCCTCCATTCACCGAAAACATATACCCAAACCATAGCTTAACCACCGAAAAGCACAACCCAAAATAGTCCCTGCAGTGACCATAAAATAGCAGCCCCAATAATCCCTTAAAGAACACCAAAATAGTCCCATAATACAGTGAAAACAGTGACCAGAAAATACCGTAAAATAGCAGTAAAATGGAGTAAAAACAACAGTAAAATGGAGGAAACAATAGCTCAAAACAGCAAAGCAGCGAAACGAGAGCAGTGAACTAGTGAACCGGAGGAGTTGCGGAGCATCGACCCTTCCGACGGCTGTGTAATGCACTTTCGAGAGACGACCTAAGAGGTTAGACCTGAGGGCACCCTTCTTATTTATTCTCATATTTTTTTGTTGTTTATTGGAATTCCTTCGCATGAGAGTCGTTTGTTGATATATGTTGTGGTCATTAGATGAATGGAATATGTGTTATTTCTTGTGGTGTATCGGATGGAAACCCGGACGTAAATTCCGTAGCCGAATCCGAATGGATGGTATTGCGGTTTGCACTCGGGATACAATGTCATATATCACTTGAGAGATTCACACATTTTGTTTCATCCAACATTGTATTCGAGCATGATTGGGTTGCTAGCATATTATTTATCTTTTAAGCATGATTTAATCGTTAGTATGCTATTACTTTCTGCATTTCATTTTCTATGCATTGTGATGTGATGCGCATGGGCTTAATATGTTGGCTAAAGGTTCTCAATTTGAGGGGAGAAATGTCCAAAAGGCTACCTTTACGACAATACTTTGCCGCGACGGACGAAGTGTGTTTGATTGAATGTGAGATACGTTTAATCGAATATATGGAAGTCCATATTATTGTCTCGTTCATTTACGCATGGGCTTAGTATGTTGGTTTAAAGGTTCTCAATTTGCGGGGAGAAAAGTCTAAAAGTCTGTTGGATAATATGACCCATAGCGTCACTATTTGCACAGATCATTGTGTTGTTGTAGCAAATTAACTATGTAATAAGGAAATTGCACTCTCATCGTTTGTGATTAGATCACCATAGATATATAAATGAAGAGAGGTCCCTATGATTAGTTCCTGGATTGAGATGATATGAGACAGTATCAGTCCATGAAGGATTAATCATTAAATATCCCTAGCCGTAGTATTATCGAGACTGGACATCGATAATGCGGAATAGGCTAGTATTGCACTTGCGCGCGTTGTGAGGGCACAACGGCATAGTTCTCATATATATAAGTATTGGATACTTGTGCAAGTGCGATAGGAGGTCGTGTTTCAACGATGGTACGGGAAACAGCTTCGCTCTGGATAGACCCTTCGGACTCCCATTGGTATTATGACTAGGTGTCTATGGGAGGCCGAAATCAAGGTAGGTGTGTATAGTCTTAACCTGAGACTTGCATCGCTAATACTTACGACAATCGGTAAACTTTGGTTTTGGTGGTGGGGGATCTTAACTGGTTCTGTGTTCACCTCTTCTGGGTTTATCAGAGAATCGTGGTGTATTGGATGTGATGTCAAGACGGAAGTGTCACTCCAGTCGTAATGGAGATGATGTCACGCAGGATACGGTATTAGTGCTCTTAAAGTGATGCGCATCCAATCGTGATATTATGGCCAGGTCATGAATATCCGATTATAGAGACTAGTTACCAGACATCCGATATGTGTTTCGGACGGGGCAGACACTTATCCAGCCCCAGCCCTAGCAC
>SKCR01053690.1:0-30091 GCA_019454045.1 Zanthoxylum bungeanum | reverse complement strand
CCAACACTTCAATCATCTTTCTTCCATCCAATCAAAGTCTCAACACAATGAAACAACTCAAGATCAAATCTAGGTCATCTAAGAGTGGGTAAACAACTCTAGAGTGGCAACAAGGTTTCCAAAACCTTAAAAGAAAGCTTATAACTACAATAGTCACAATATTCCTTCATCACACATGCTCAACACTTCCAACCAAACTTCCATCATCAAAAACACAAAGAATAAAGAAAAGAATAACTTAAGAACATCATATGTTATAGCCTAGATCATAAGGAACAATTTCTTATCTAATAGTAAGTTGGAAAAACTTACTAAATCCAAGCTTTTCTTTAGTTTTTCCTTTTCTTCTTCACTAGCTTCCTTGTTTTTCTTTAATGGAGTTTATGTCAAAGTGAATTAGGTTATCAAATGAAAGTGAAATGAAAACAATTATACTTAGGACAAAAAATGCCCTTGTCCGAAATTGTGTATACAAATATACAAAAATTTCATTTCAATTTCATTTAACAAAAATTTGATCAACTTGATTAAATATCTAAAAAAACTTTATTAGATATTTAAAACTTGGTCAATAAGGGTGGCAAAAAAGCCCACGGCCCGGCCCGGCGGGCTTTGGCCCGGCCCGCGAGCTTAAAAGCACGGGCCGGGCCTTAAAATGAAAGCCCGGCTCGGGCCCGGGCCAAAATTAAAAAAAAAAATAAAAAAAACATAAATATATATTTTTTAATATGCTTGTATCATTTTTATTTATTTTTAGTATTTAAATTGTTAATTTATCAATAAATTTTGTGATTTATTTATAAATTGTCTTTATATATAGTATAAATATATTTTAAATTTGTATTTTTTTAATTTTTTTTTAAATTCGGGCCTAAAAAAAGCCCTGGCCCAAGCCCGGCCCGACTCAGGTCGGGCCGGCCCGGCCCGTAAGGCACCCGGGCCGGGCTTTTCACGGGCCCAGGCTTTTTTTTGGGTGGTCGGGCTAGGGCCGGGCTTGTAAAAGCCCGGCCCGGCCCGGCCCATTGCCACCCCTATTGGTCAACAAAGGCAACCAAGAAAATATAACTCTTATATTTCTAAGGTCATGGCCGAATTTAGTGAGAAATAAAGGAAAAAGATATTTTAATTTTTCAAACAATTTTGAACAAATATCTTAAGAAGTCAAAATCAATTTGACAACCATTTCCTTTAATGTATAAGTCAACAATTGCAACTTATAATCATTTCCTAACTTTATCATTTGGTGATATATCTATATTTTAATTATATTAATCATTTAACAATTAAATAATTAAATAATTAATTAAATACAAATATATCAAATATATGTATTATATTTACCTTAAATATCTCAAATACATATATTAATGATATATGTCAAATACATTTATTTGACTATTTATTAATGTGTATTTAATAATATCATATATTAAATACAAATACACATTAATTAGGAAATGACGGTTCAGCCAGTTCGCATGTATTTTTCGTTTAACGATTAAACGATTTATAAATAATCATCATTATTCATAAATGTTGCTCTAGTGCTCTACGAGTATGTTTCATTATTGAGACTCTCTAGATTCAGGTATATCCGTCACGAAATCCAATTTCATGTCCATAATCTATCCACCCGTAGATTATGACGATCACGGATAAACTAGCTGAATCATACAGGTCGAGGTCATTGCATACGTATAATCCCTCCGTCACATGTATCCAGATAATCAGATAGATATAGATGTGAACGTCAAATCTCTATAGGTATTATCTCGTCGACGTATCTATTAGCAATCTTTAAATAACACTCGGAACTTACTTCCGATGTATACTGTGGCCACAGATTTAACAGACTGCTAAATATATATGGACTACCTATGCTCTGTACACAGAACTGACGGATCCTATCTTGACACACACAGGATATCCTGAGGATCGATCCACACCCAACGAACAGGCGGAGGTCTGATCTAAATAGATCAGTGATGTGACTGCCATCTAAGTGTGGAGGATGTCTCATACATCCACAGTGGTGTCTCAAGTCGAAGGACCACTATGCTACTCAACCCGAGAAGATTCTTATTGACGTTGGCGTACCATCCATTAAGAATCTTCGGTGAGCCGTTTAGTGTTTATCCACTATAAACACCTACACGTCTATACGAGTCTCCCTAGACTCATGGTTTATTGGGATAAACCATCGGACCAAGTCTCGATATACGACATGTACTGGTCTCAACGGATTTGACTAACCGACCCGTGTTAGCAAATCTTGACTAGGAACTATGTTTGATAATATTCATATAGCAGTGACACTTCCCAATGTCAATTACAAACTAACTTTGTAACTGTGTACTGCATTATATATTATCGGGCCTTTGTCTAATATATACATATCATTAAACCACATTTAGTTTCAATCTAATCGTAATCAGATCGAATACGTCTGTAAGAACAAGAGGTGCAACCATAAATAAGTAATATTATGGAATAAGGGGATGTTCGTATTCATGAGTCATATATAAATACGGTCCGGATTGGCGCTCTGAGCACCAACCCCAACATGTACTTCGACGATTTCATCTGATTCGTGAGATCATACATCATGACGATATGAAGATCGAGAAGATCGCACGTGTTCGGATAGTCTGATAACCGTATTTACTGTCAACATATCCAGGAATCTCTTGGGTCGCTTCCCAAAGATTCACCAATGCTATTTGACTCAAATAGTATTAATCTAGGTGTAGACAACAGAACATGGGCGACGTATGCTGTTCTAGACTCGGGGCCTAGTTGAGAGTACGGAGTAGTCCGCGGGGAACTAAACCGGAGAATAATAGAGTCGCCACCCGGTGTGAACCGGGACGAAGATTTAAGGCCGCACTCACCCCTTGCAAGGGAAGACCTCAAACCATTGGGTTCGGAATGGTCCCTTACTTATGTCGTTGTGATGATATAATTTGTGCACTAAATCAACCGCATCTATCCAATAATCATGTTCAAAGGTCACTTAGATCTAATATGCATTCGCTAACTAAGTCCTAATCTAAGTTTGCAAGCTTGAAAGTAAGTCTTTAGACAATAAACACGCAATACCATATATTGAACACATTAAGCCATCAAACCAACAAAATAATAATTGCTCAAACATGAACATAAACTAAACTAGATATTATGCATAAAGAATAATGAAATAACATGTCTAAATAACACAATCATGCTTCAAAATTAAATAACGAAATTAAAATAAACCATGATTAAAATAATAAATAAACATCCTATAAACTACAACATGCTCAAACACAAATTTGGATGGGACAAAACATATGTCTCTTAAGTGGTACGTGGCGTTGTATCCCGAGTACAAACCGCATTACCGTCCATTCGGATTCGGCTACGGAATTTACGTCCGGGTTTCCATCCTACATACCACAAAAGGGAACACATGTCCCGCCCATCCAACAATCAAATCATGCCTCAAACGACTCTCATGCAATTATATATCAAAGTAAAATAAAATAAAGAACAAAGAAGATAGGTAAAAGGTACCATCAGGTCTAACCTCTTTTGTCGATCTTTGGAAGCGTGTTCCAAGTCCGTTGGAAGGGCGAATGATCCGAAACCTTTCCAAATTGTTTGCTCACTGTTTTCCCTTGTTGTTTTGATGCTTGGGCTGCTGTTTTACCTTCGTTTCACCGCCGTTTGGTCGCTGCGTTTCAGGTCGCTGTTTCGGGCGTTTAGTGGACTGTTTTGGGTGATTTTGGTGGCTTAGGGAGGTGCGTTTGTAAAGATTTTTTAGGGAAACTTTTTGGGGATTTTTGGGATGGTTTCTAGATGGTTTTAGGACTATTTTGATGGGCTAAGGACGCAAGGAACCTGGCCATAACAGCGGCTAAAACACAGCAGTTCACTGGTGCAGTGAAGCCGTTTTCAGGTGCTGTTTCGGCGCTACTCTAGGGCTGCTTTGGGGCTGCTTTTTGCGGCACTTCAGGGGCTGGAAATAAGGTTTATTTTAGGGTAATTTAGGGCTGTGAATGGTGGTTGGAAGTTGGCAAAGGAAGGGTGTGATTGTGGGTCGTGCGTGAATGGTGTTGGTGGATGGTGGTGGATGCGGCAATGGAGGTTTCTTTGCTTCAAGAATGCGGCAATGGGGGGTCTTGGGAGATGCTTGGGCGTGCAAGGAGGGCTTCACACCTTGAGGGATGTATATGAGCTAGGTCTTGTGAATGGGGATCAAGGTCTCTTTTTATAGACAAAGGGAGAAAACTTTCCTTTTTAGATTAGGAAGGAATCTCCTAATTGGTTTCTAATAAGGAATGCATCTCCTAATTAGGATTTGGGATTGGATTTGATTTGGTAATGATTTTATTTGATTTCTTTTATTTAGGTAAGGATTTAATCAAGATTTAAATATGTGATTAATGTGCAATTACCTAAATAAAGGGCAATGGGCGTGAATCATGTCCAATGGGCATAGGTTTGGTTTGACTTGGGTTGACTTGGGTATTTGGGCTTGGTTTGGGTTAGGTATGTGGTCTATGGGAGTTTTGGGCCTAAGGTGAGCTTAGAAACGGAGGTATAACAAGCAACCGAAGCGAAACAACTCGGGTAAATCCATCAAAAATTGTATTTTCCAACTTTACCCTTCCAACGTTCTTTTCCCGCGGCTTTCATGACTAAGAGGGAGTTGTCTCCATATAAGACTCCTCATCGGGTGTTATGAAAAAATGCAATGCCTACAGTCGCCCCCACTTTGATGGGACTTGTGCAGTGTGTGACAATGACAATTCTATCAAAGTACGTCCAATGCATTTTTACTTACCTGGCTCGCCAGCTGCCACTTGACTTGCCGTGTTGATTTGAGTTGATGTTGAGGTGCTTCGACCCCTGGTCCATTCCTGAACCGATGATGTACTGTGGTGTGGTGGAGTCCATTCCCGAACTTTCACCGTTGTAGTCCATTCCCGAATCGATCTCCATTCCCGGAGTGTAGCTGTGATGTAGTGTGATGAAGTCCATTCCCGAACTGTCACCGTTGTGGTCCATTCCCGAACCGATCTCCATTCTCGGAGTGTTGTTGTGATATGATGTGATGAAGTCCATTCCCGAACTGTCACCGTTGTGGTCCATTCCCGAACCGATCTCCATTCCCGGAGTGTTGCTGTGATGTGATGTGATGAAGTCCATTCCCGAACTGTCACCGTTGTGGTCCATTCCCGAACCGATCTCCATTCCCGGAGTGCCATTCTCGGTGTGCCATTCCTGGCATGCTCATTCCCGAGCTGTCCATTTCCGGACTAAATCTCCATTCCCGGAGTGCCATTCCCGGCGTGCTCATTCCCGAGCTGTCCATTTCCGGACTGTCCATTCCCGGACTAAATCTCCATTCCTGGAGTGCCATTCCCGGCATGCTCTTTCCCGAGCGGTTCATTCCCGAGCTGTCCATTCCCGGACTGTTCATTCCCGGACCATAATGATCTGACGTAATATGGGCCTCGCCCTCAGAATGCCATTCTCGGCAGAAACTGAAACTGATGTGATGTGGGCCTCGCCCCCAGAATGCCATTCTCGGCAGAAACTGAAACTGATGTGATGTGGGCCTCGCCCCCAGAATTCCATTCTCGGTAGAAACTGAAACTGATGTGATGTAAGTCTCGCCCCCAGAATGCCATTCTCGGCAAAAACTGAAACTGATGCCAATGATTCCTCTTAGCATACTGTAATTCCTCTCACACGATAATCTTTGATAATTAGATATATTTTCGTCCTCAACGAATGCTTGGTGTCAAAGCCAGAGAATCTTCAAAGTACTCGATATGCTCAACTCCGATCATCTGAATAGGTGATTCAAACTATACTCCTAGTGTGTGTGTGCCAAGGATCTTTCACAGCTTATTCCTTAAGCAAGCCAACTCGATGATTTCGCTTCGGAGAATCGGACCAGTGGGTCTAACCAACGTGAATGTCTTAATCACATTCTGTGATTACTTCAGCATACTTAACATGATATGGTCTTTTGTATTGCACTCTTGCCTCTTTCTTTTCGTTCAGAACTCTTTTTACTTTCTTTGCTTTTCTCTTTTTCTCTTTTTCTCTTTTTTTTTTGACACACCTACCCTTTAAGGTAGCATTTCTCCTCATGGTGGTCCTAATACTCGCCCATGGGTAGCTTCACGCTTATCGGTTATAGGCGGTCCTTTTCTTTTCTTTTCTTGCAGAGACATTTCTGTTATTTCTGACCATATCATGTATCATAGCGTCTGTAATCCAGGGTGGACATCCAGGCAAACGGTCATTCACCGATCCTCTGTCTCTTCAGCTAGTCATCTCATCAACCACTCAGGCTTTCATTGTTGAGATCCCATATTCAGGTGCTTTATGAGTCTAGTCAAGATCAATCTATTCAGCATACCGGCGAAGAACACTTCCAGCACTCGTCGTTTCTAAGGCTTCTACCTATAGCACACAATGTCATCACCGGACATATATCAAATTACCAAAGACTTTTTCTCTCTCTCTTTTTTTTGTTTTTTTTTTTGCAACTCACTCACTCACTCAAAGGAATTATTTCTTTCTTCTGCCGACACTGTGGGCTTCACCCCCGGGATCCATTCCCCAAAACTCAAACTCAAAGCGGGCCTCAACCCTCAATTCACCATCTGAACCTTAACACTGATGTGGACCTCAGCCCCGAGATTTCTACCCAAACTCAATACAGTGCTTTCGCTGTTTCTGATTGGCTCATCTCAGCCGCTTTCACTTTTCTGTCTTCGAAACCTGTGAATACAAAACACAAAACACGAAACACGAAAAAAAAAAAGAATGCAGTAATGGGTTATATGTATGCATAGATGCATGATTTTTCTTTATCCTGTTGCGTTAGGTCTTCTGCAGGTGACCATCCAGTCTTTTGCCCCCTCAGGCAAAATACAGCTTCAATCTATCAACATTGATGGGCTCAGTGAACTTATTTCCTTCCAAGTCTGACAGTCTCACTGCTCCATTTCCCATTACCTTCTGAATAATGTAGGGCCCCTCCCAATTTGGTCTGAACTTTCCCCTCGGGTCTGTTGTTGATGGCTTCGACTGCTTGAGTACTAGATCGCCTTTCTTGATCTTGGTGGGCCGCACATTCTTGTTGAATGCTCGAGCCAGCCTCTTCTGATAAATCTGCATGTGATGCAGGGACTTCATCCTCTTCTCATCCATCAGAGCCAACTGTTCAAACCTTTGCGAGGTCCATTCCTGTTCTGGCAGTTCTGCTTCCGCGAGTACCCGCATGGACTGTATCTCCATTTCTACCGGCAGTACCACTTCCATTCCGTACACCAAGGAATACGGCATAGCTCCTGTTGTCGTTCTCACAGATGTTCTGTATCCCCACAAAGCATATGGCAGCTTATCAGCCCAGTCTTTATAGTTCTCATTCATCTTTGCCAAGATCGTCTTTATTGTCTTGTTGGCTGCCTCGACTGCCCCATTAGCCTGTGGCCTGTATGGTGAGGACTTGTGATGACCAATTTCGTATCTCTGTAGTATTGTCTTGGTCTCTCCCTGAAATTGGACTCCATTGTCCGTGACCACATGGTGCGGCATACCATACCGGAAAATGAGATTCCGTGCAATGAACTTTGCCATCTGCTTTGCTGTCACATTGCGGAAAGACTCAGCTTCTACCCACTTCGAGAAATAGTCAACTGCCACCACTATAAAGCGGTGCCCATTCGAGGCATTCGGTCGGATTTCCCCGATCATGTCAATCCCCCATGCTGAGAAGGGCCATGGCTCTGATAGCCTATGCAATTATGTGTGCGGCAGATGATTCAAGTTGCCGTGTGCTTGGCAGTCATGACAGTGCTTTACCAGTCTTGCGCAATCAGCTTCCATGGTCGACCAATAGAAACCTTGCCTCACAATCTTGCGAGACAAGTTCAGTCCATTCATGTGCGGCCCACATACTCCGGCATGTACCTCGTCCATTACCTTCTGAGCTTCTTCTCTGTTCAAGCATTTCAGCTGAATTCCATTTGCCTGCCTCTTGTAGAGTTCTCCCTTCAAACTCACATACTGAGAAGCTAATTTCTGAATAGCCACTCGGTCCTTTCTGCTTGCTTCCTCTGGGAATTCTCCATGCTCCAAGTACCTCTGTATGTCATAATACCAAAGCTTCCCATCATCAACCTTGCTATCGATATTCTTTCGATCTCATATGCTGGCCTACCTGCGGTTGTCAACACAAGCGGTCTCATCACCAGCTTCTCTGGATTTTCCCAAGTCGCGGCCAATGTTGCCAATGCATCTGCCATCTGATTCTCCTCTCTTGGCAAATGCTGAAACTTACAGTCAGGGATAGCATGCGTCAGATTCCTGAGGTGGGACAAATAAGGCTTCAGCCGTTCTTCCTTCAATTCCCATTCTCCTTGCATATGTCGGATTACCAGCATTGAATCTCCGTAGACTTCCACATTCTTAGCACTCAAGGCTATTAATGCTGTCAATCCGAAAGCACATGCTTCATACTCATCCATGTTATTCGTCACTCCGAAAGTTAGCCTCTTGGCCATAGGCAGGGTTTCTCCCTCAGGGGTTACTATTACACTCTCGATTCCTGCTCATTTGTAATTCACTGCTCCATCGAAATACATCTTCCAACCTTGAACTGCTATAGCTTGGATTTCTTCGTCGGGGAATTCAAATTTGTACTGATCCTCTTCAATAGGTCGCAAGGCTAGGAATTCTACCACGGCTCGCCCTTTTGATTACCTTTCAAGTGAGGTACTCGATGTCAAATTCAGTCAACAGTACTAACCATCTGCCCAGCTTTCCAACTAGTGAAGGCACCGAATGTAGATATTTCAAAGGATTCTCCTTTGCGACCACTTGGATCTTGTAAGACTGGAAATAGTGGCGTAATTTCCTGGACACTCATACTCTTGCCAGACAAATCTTCTCCACTTCCTGATAGCGAGCTTCGTACGGAAGCAGCTTCTTACTGAGGTAGTAGATGGCGTGCTCTACTCCTGTCTCATCGGCTTGTACCATCATCGCCCCCAGCGCTTCGGGTTCAATAGCCAAATAAAGTACCAAAGGTCTGCCCTGTTTCGGAGGTCTCAAGACGGGAGGTTTCACCAAATATTCCCTTATTCTGTCAAATGCTTCCTGACACTGCTCGTTCCATTTTACCGGGTGATCTTTCCTCAACAACTTGAAGATGGGCTCACATACTAACGTCAACTTTGCAATAAACCGACTGATATACTGGATTTTCCCAAGGAATGCTCTGACTTCTTTTTTTTCTAACCCAACGGGTATCCATGATGGCTTTTAAGACACAAGGGTTAACATGATGCATGTATGCATGAGATGCACGAGATGTATGCGATGCATGGAATATATAAGTTGGCCCATTATCATTTTAAAGCATTCAATCGCACCATTGCGCGGTGCAAACTTGTCCCAGTTGAAAAGGCCCAACATGTTTACACTTTACAATGATACGGCTAAATAACTTCAAATGATAAAAGGCCCATTCACAAAGTGGCCCCGCGGCATTTTAGAAGCTTTTTGGCCCAACTGTCAAAGGACACAAACTTGCCCCAGTTTAAATGGCCCAACAAGTTCACATCTTTTGACAAAAGGTCCAACTGGATCCAAATGGCGGCGGTCCAACACACAAACATAAAATAAACAACTACCGGTTCTCTCAAGGCTAAGTTTCACAAGTGGGTCCACGGGGCGCGGACAAAGGCTCTCGCTGACGAAGGTTTGCCTACAACTAGGACTCCTCACTCAAGGGTTCAAGCGACCAAGTGAGCGCACCTTTTTTATACCTTACGGTAAGTGCCAACGAGTTACGGCGTGTGACTAACTGTCGAATGGATTTCCCGTTGTAGATTCCCCAGGGGAAGGTGGAGGAGGCTCTCTTAAGTACCCAAGCCCCTTAGGCTCTTATCGTTTGGTGTCATGATAATAAACAACGAGTCCTCCAAACTAGTCTATCACAACAAGCTACAAGTAATGATTATCCGGGTGCCTTCACAGCTTTTCCTCGAAGGGTAGTGAATGAAGGAAGACACCCAACCATCACCTAGCTTTAACTAAGCCTTTGATTAACCCCCTCAACCCACTAAGACGCGGTCAACTAATGCACAAATTATACACAACACAAAACATGATTTCGAGGCCAATTCTCTAGATCCCCAGTGGAGTCGCCAGACTGTAGACAACAGAACCTGGGCGACATATGCTGTTCTAGACTCGGGGCCTAGTTGAGAGTACAGAGTAGTCCGCGGGGAACTAAACCGGAGAATAATGGAGTCGCCACCCGGTGTGAACCGGGACAAAGATTTAAGGCCGCACTCACCCCTCGCAAGGGAAGACCTCAAACCATTGGGTTCGGAATGGTCCCTTACTTATGTCGTTGTGATGATATAATTTGTGCACTAAATCAACCGCATCTATCCAATAATCATGTTCAAAGGTCACTTAGATCTAATATGCATTCGCTAACTAAGTCCTCCTATAAGTTTGCATGCTTGAAAGTAAGTCTTTAGACAATAACACGCAATACCATATATTGAACACATTAAGCCATCAAACCAACAAAATAAATAATTTCTCAAACATGAACATAAACTAAACTAGATATTATGCATAAAGAATAATGAAATAACATGTCTAAATAACACAATCATGCTTTAAAATTAAATAACGAAATTAAAATAAACCATGATTAAAATAATAAATAAACATCCTATAAACTACAACATGCTCAAACACAAATTTGGATGGGACAAAAATATGTCTCTTAAGTGGTACGTGGCGTTGTATCCCGAGTACAAACCGCACTACCGTCCATTCGGATTCGGCTACGGAATTTACATCCGGGTTTCCATCCTATATACCACAAAAGGGAACACATGTCCCGCCCATTCAACAATCAAATCATGCCTCAAACGACTCTCATGCAATTATATATCAAAGTAAAATAAAATAAAGAACAAAGAAGATAGGTAAAAGGTACCCTCAGGTTAACCTCTTTTGTCGATCTTTGGAAGCGCGTTCCAAGTCCGTTGGAAGGGCGAATGATCTGAAACCTTTCCAAATTGTTTGCTCACTGTTTTCCCTTGTTGTTTTGATGTTTGGGCTGCTAGTTTACCTTCGTTTCACCGCCGTTTGGTCGCTGCGTTTCAGGTCTCTGTTTCGGGCGTTTAGTGGACTGTTTTGGGTGATTTTGGTGGCTTAGGGAGGTGCGTTTGTAAAGATTTTTTAGGGAAACTTTTTGGGGATTTTTGGGATGGTTTCTAGATGGTTTTAGGGCTGTTTTTATGGGCTAAGGACGCAAGGAACCTGGCCAGAACAGCGGCTAAAACACAGCAGTTCACTGGTGCAGTGAAGCCGTTTTCAGGGGCTGTTTCGGCGCAACTCTGGGGCTGCTTTGGGGCTGCTTTTTGCGGCACTTCAGGGGCTGGAAATAAGGTTTATTTTAGGGTAATTTAGGGCTGTGAATGGTGGTTGGAAGTTGGCAAAGGAAGGGTGTGATTGTGGGTCGTGCGTGAATGGTGTTGGTGGATGGTGGTGGATGCGGCAATGGAGGTTTCTTTGCTTCAAGAATGCGGCAATGGGGGGTCTTGGGAGATGCTTGGGCGTGCAAGGAGGGCTTCACAAGGTGCTTGAGGGATGTATATGAGCTAGGTCTTGTGAATGGGGGTCAAGGTCTCTTTTTATATACAAAGGGAGAAGACTTTCCTTTTTAGATTAGGAAGGAATCTCCTAATTGGTTTCTAATAAGGAATGCATCTCCTAATTAGGATTTGGGATTGGATTTGATTTGGTAATGATTTTATTTGATTTCTTTTATTTAGGTAAGGATTTAATCAAGATTTAAACATGTGATTAATGTGCAATTACCTAAATAAAGGGCAATGGGCGTGAATCATGTCCAATGGGCATATGTTTGGTTTGACTTGGTTTGACTTGGGTTGACTTGGGTATTTGGGCTTGGTTTGGGTTAGGTATGTGGTCTATGGGAGTTTTGGGCCTAAGGTGAGCTTAAAAACGGAGGTATAACAAGCAACCGAAGCGAAACAACTCGGGTAAATCCATCAAAAATTGTATTTTCCAACTTTACCCTTCCAACGTTCTTTTCCCGCGGCTTTCATGACTAAGAGGGAGTTGTCTCCATATAAGACTCCTCATCGGGTGTTATGCAAAAATGCAATGCCTACACTAGGATTAGTTATGAAAGAGAAAATTAATCTGAGATTTCTTGCGGTAAGAATTAATCTGGGATTAAATTCGTATAGAAGAGAGAACGCGATTAATTTAGAATTAATCGATAAAATAAATTTAATAGTTAAATTGGATTTTTCTATTTAATTTATTTATTTGTGGCTAAAATAATATATTGAATATATTAATTGAAATCAGATTTCAATGCGAAATTAAAATTGGATTTTAATTCGGGCGAACGAATTAATTCGAAAGCGACTATTGTAATAAGTTTACGAGGCATAATTATTTAATTAAATTGGATTTAATTATGGCGCTACGACAAACTCATTTAATCGGAATTAAACGAACCCGCTAATATTGCTCGTGACTTTGCGTGAGTCTTTTTGTGTTTTGGGAACACAAAATATCATTGACTTTGGTGGGCCCAAGTCAAGTTGTGTGTTGAGTAAGGCAACTCAAATTTTGAATTTAAAATGTAGTCGGACCACATGACTTGCATCAAATGACTATTGTTGATGTAAGTAGTTGGCTTAAATTAAAATGCATCATTTAACACACACCAACCAAGTTTTGGAAACTATTCACTCTTTTCATCTCTTCTCCTCTTGGCCGAAACCTTCTCCCTTTTGTAATGAAATTTAGCTTCAAAAATTTTCATTAAAGCTAGCACTTGGAGGAGTCAAATAAGATGATAGAGAAACTCACTCAATGAACAAACAACAAGTTTAAAGCTTCATCCAAAAAGAAAATTTTGAAATTTCTCCATATATAATGTAAGTTATTCCGCAACTTTACTTGATTATTTCACACATAAAATCACATTTAAGATCTTGTTGCATGTCTTAGAGACTAACACTCACTCCCTACGTCGATGTAGCCAGTGTTGTAAAAATCGATCAAAGAAGTCGCTTATGAGGTGTCAAAATACTAGGCGGCGAGACGCCGTTCTGATGACGCCTGAAACTTTTGTGCTAGGCGGTGGGAGAAAATGAGACAACAACGACGACACAGAGACAACGAGTAACAATGATGGTGATGCAGAGATGATGAACGACGACAACAACGATGACATAGATGATGTAGTAACATGTGTTGGCTGAGAGAGAGCCAATAGAGTGAGACTCGTGCATGAAGATGAGGAAGTGATTGGTTTATGGTTCGTCTAAAAGGGGAGATGAAAAACGATGAAGGAGAAAAAGACAACAAATTAAATTTTATTTTTAAAATATGAAAGGTCAAAAAATCTAACCACTCTTTTAATTAATTTATTTATTTTTCATTTAAAAAAATAAAAATAATACCTCACAGCTTTACACTTTTATCGTAAAGTGTGTTTGGATTCAAAGTAATTGGCCATGATTGCTTTTCAAAATTTATTTAATAAATTACTAATTAAAATTTTTTTTTTTATTTTGCTGGAGTAAAAACTCCTATTACTGTGTGAGAGTTGAATATCTTATTAATTGTGATATATACTTTCTTCATAAATTGAATATTATTGTAAAATAATAATAATTATTATTCCTTAGTTTCAAACTTATTCCATTTATAAATTTTTAATTCATTATTCTTTTTATCAATTTTGAATTTTGATGGTGGATTATAACAAACTAATTTATTATTCATTATCAAATAATTTATTATAAAATCACAAATATAAGACAGATTTGATAAAATAATCCATTACATAATTCAAAAATAATTTTGAAATTAGGTCAATTTTGAAATTATAATTAGATTTCTTTATATTAAAATTAGGTCAATTTATGATTATTATAATTAGGTTTTTGATTATTAAAATTAGGTCATCAGTTTTGTTGGTACTTTTATTATGCTGATTTTATGATTTTAATTTTTGTTTTGATGTTCGGATTGAGGCACCCGCCTCGCCGTCTCGAATAGGTCCGTCTCGCGCCTCAACGACCAATCGTAATCATGTTATGTAAAAGTAAAAATATTCCTTTGATAATTTTTTTTACTTCAAGGGAATATTAGGGTTTTATAAAAATAATTAGGAATATTTGATAAATGACAACAAATATAAGGGAGAAATGGCAATTTCCTTGTGTAATAGTCTTGATAAATTAGGGGTGGCAAAACGAATCAACGAATCGAATTTGTATCGAATCCTAAACGAATCGAACCAAAATGTAATGGATTCGTATTCGATTCGTTTATTAAACGAATCCTAATATCATGATTCGTATTTGATTCATTTATTAAATGAATCGAATACGAATATTCGTTTATTCGTTTAGTCAATGATATTATTTAATAAAATATTTTACCACACTTGATTTACATTAATTCTTCATAAATATATACATATGAAATATGTAATTAATATATTTACTAAAAATACATCACCAAATATTGAAAAATATTATTTTTTTCTTTGATAATTAGTTATAATTTCTCGAATCTTAATTGAAAATTAACAAGAACTAGTAAATAAAAATAATAAAACGAATTCTAAACGAATAAACGAATCAATGAGCTTAAATTCACATTCGATTCGTTTAATAAACGAATCGAATCGAATTGACCCATTTATTAAACGAATCTATTTTTTCAAACCCATATTCGCTTTAAAGCGAATCGAATCGAACGAATAAACGAATCCTGACCCAAATTGCCACCCCTAGATAAATACAATACAATAGTCATGACTCACTAGGGAGGGATGTATTGTATTATTTTATGTATAACGGAAATTTAAAAAAAAAAAAAAAAAAAAAAAAAAAAAAAGAGAGAGAGAGAGAGAGAGAGAGAGATATTAATATTAGACTAAAAGGCAGCGGTAAAAATCAATTTCCCCAAAGTGGTGACTTTCTATTTTCTAGAAGTTATTTGACAAACCACCTTCAATTATTTATATATTTAGTTTGGAATTAATTTTTGGTTACCTCTCTACGAAGTAAGATTAGTCAAGTCTGAAATAATCTGTGAGTTTACATCATCTAAGATTTTATATTGACTCTAATAAACACGTGATTTGACATCAACAACTGCATCTTTACTTCACTAATTGTAGTCTGAATAATTCACAGAATCCGTAACAACTTGTTCTCCTTTCCTTTCGCCATAAATATATGTCTGGTACCAAATTTAGAGTGGCTCATTGAGATTAGACGTGGGCATCGGTCCAATTCGGTTTCGAATCGGAATCAAATCGGAAGATTTTCGGTTCTATAAGTGTGGAATCGGAACTGAATCAGATAGTTTCGGTTTGATTCTGGTTCACTATGATTTATTTTAAAAATAATTTTAAAATAAAAAATAAAAAGGAGATTAAAAAATTTATGAATTTGAATTTAGATTATATTAAAAATAAAATTAAAGAGCTTAAACTTAAATTTTTAAAAACTTAAGTTGTCTATGTATCCTCCATGGGTGAGAGGAATTAAAGCTCATGTAGTTCCATTATATTTTAAAGATAGTTTCCCATTATAATTTACAATTATTTACTCATCAATCATCATCATTATCAGTGCATGTTGATTCTTCAGCTCTCATTTCGCTTATACTTGCAGATACATTGTCGAACATGTCTTCAAAGCCATCGGGGGCATCTTCTTGTTGTCTCAGATCAGCTCATGTCAAATCATCTACACATATTGTTGCTTCTAAAGTACTTGGATGTAATGAAGATCGTCCCGCTTCCAAAATATTACCTTATAAGCTGAAGGCTTGCTCAACCGCAACGGTGAAAACAGTTGCTGCCAACACCTCTTTAGCAATAATTGATAATACATGATAGACATTTTGATGTTGGTTCCACCAGTCAAGTACTTAAAATTTCTTACGCACTAAACTTTCAGTAGGGAATTCGAAATTGATAGATAAATAATTATCTAATTTCGGGTTATTAGTTGTGTTATCCCTATGTTTTTTATTGCATTGTAGTCACCAACGATCAAATACGCTAAGTCTTGAATGTATTACCGGTTTGCTACTACTAGATTGTCATATTGATTGTAAGTTATATCTACTAACATAATCATTAAATAAATCTATTAAATCAATTTTTATTTTATATATTATTCTTGTAATATTAATTTCATCAGCTATTCCTAAATATGTATAGTAAGTATGTAAGACACTACTCAAACCTTCTAATTTAAATTTAGGATTAAAAAATCGTGGTAATAGGATAAAGTAACGAAATGTTTTTAAAATAATCATTTTCGTGTCATAACAGAAATAGCTTCAATTAAAGCAAAATCATTAAGATCATAACTTTCAGCATGCTGAGATAGAGTACCAAAAAAAATTCAAACTTTCAACAAGAAATAAATGTGTTGTAGGATAATAAACTCCGTTAAAAATATTTTTAGCATCATTAAAAACTTTTAAAAGTTCTAATTTTTTTCCACAAATATCCCATTGTCTAGGCAAAAGTGTGATATGTTGAACATATTGGAAAAAAACTACATAATATTTTTTATATTGGAAAGCTTGACATAAAAAAATAAGTTGAATTTCAACGTGCTGAAACATCTCGTGAAAATTTTAACAATTTAACATCATTTAATTTATAAAACTTGGTTCATTCTCTCCTAACTTGAGAATATGACTGACACGCTCGAAAAAGTGGTCTTTTACTCCAAAGTATAAGAGTGTCGAAGTAATAAAATAATCTGATGAGTCCGGGGTCGACCACAGAGAATAGATTTAGCAAAATAGAATAATGAACAGTGCGGAAAAGAAAAGTTTGATTTGTGAAGTAGTTAGAGACTTTTAGGTTGGAATATAATAATAAAATGAAATGTTGGAGTTAGGAGATCCATTTTTAGTCTTTTTAAACATTTAGAAATCTTGCTTTATTATAATTTATAAATTACCATTATTACCCACTTAATTTATTACATGAATTCATTATGCCAATAAAAAGAACCAGCCATAAAGGCGGTAGTCATTTCTGTCAATAATTAGTCCTACCAAGGTACTAAGAATACCAAAAACATAAAACCAGCCATAAATGCGGTGATATCGTTTGTCTATAACAAGTCATACCAATGTACTTAATTATACCAGAATCGTAGAAAACCAGCCATAAAGGCGATAGAAAGAAAAAACCAGCCATAAAGGCGGTAGAAAGATAAAACCTGCCATAAAGGCGGTAAACAGATAAAACCAGCCATAAAGGCGGTAGAAAGATAAACCATCCATAAAGGCGGTAGAAAGATTGTCAATAGTTAATCTAGATTTAAATCAAGTTTTAATCATAAGAATTCAATTTATTTATTATAATATAAGCGAGTTTAATTTATGTTTCCATCATAAAAGCTTCACCATTACCCCATCAGAAAAGAAATTAGATATTCATTTTGTAATAAAACATACTCGTACTTTTATTACTGAAAGAAAAAGACATTACAAAAAGCTTTAAGTAAATAAACAAACAAGACACTCTCTCTCCAAGATTTACAGAGGAATTAGGAAAGAAAGTATGAAAATTTCGAATGCCGGACGCTCATATTTATAGGCAAATTGGCCACCCATACCAGCAAATGCATGTTGTGGACACGTGTCAGAGAATGGTGAAGCCACGTTGAGGACACGTGTACGAGAATGGTGAAGCCACATTGGGGACAGGTGTCAGAGAATGGTGAAGCCACGTTGTAGGACACGTGTGTATGACACAAAAATCGACGACGCTGTTCCAGGCTCGCGGCCCAGTCGGGAGTATGGAGTAGCCCGCGGGGGATTAAACCGGAGAATAAAAGAGTCGCCACCCAACTGAGAAATAATTTAAGGCCGCACTCACCCCTCGCAAGGGAAGACCTCAAACCGTTGGGTTCAGAATGGTCCTTTACTTATGCCACTTATAATGAACAGATTTATGCGATAATATAACCAAGTCTACGCAACATACATACACAAGAATAAACTACATCTAAGTTTGCATACAACCTATATCTAAGTTCGCATACAACCTATATCTAAGTTTGCATGCATAAAAGTATATCAGAATAACGACAAGCACACAATCTCAAGAACACATTAAATTGATAAATACGAAAATATAAATAAATAATTATCTAAGCATAAGAATTGAAGGGATATCATTAAGTGCCTAATTGCGAAAGAGATAACTACATCATGCTGGAAATAACGTGATATTTCTAATAAACAATGGATAAACACAAGATTAGATAAAACGAAATATGTGCGTTTCTCAAGTAGTACGTGGAGTTGTATCCCATGTTCAGACCGCACTACCGTCCATTCAGATTCGGCTACGGAATTTACATATGGGTATCCAACCGATATACCGCGAGAGATAGCACAAAATCATTCATCCAACAACAATACCATACATGAACCAACAATACACATGCGAAGAAATACTAATAAATAATAAAAAAAAATGAATGGGAATAAATAAAAGGGTGCCCTCATGTATTACCTTTTAAATCGCCTCTTGGAAGTGCGTTACACGGCCTTCGGAAGGGGTTATTGCTCCGCAACTCCTCTGGTTCACTGATTCAATGTTTTCCTTCGTCGCCTCGCTGTTTTGGGCTCTGTTTACTCTATTTTCACTGTTGTTTCTGGTCGTTGTTTTGGTTACTGTTTGCGGTATTTAGGGGCTGTTTTGGGTGACTGTTTATGCGGTTTTTATAGGGTTTCAGGGTGCAGTTTGTGCGATATTTTGAGGGTGTTTGGGCTGCTATTTTTCGGTGATGGAGGATGTTTTATGGATGATTTGGGACTATTAATTGACTATTTTGGGTGTGATTTTGAGGGACATTTTGGCTTACTATGGTTCACGTTGTTTTATTGGCGACGCATGCTGTTCCGGGCTCGCGCCCCGGTTGGGAGTACAGAGTAGCCCGCGGGGGACTAAACCGGAGAAATAATGGAGTCTCCACCCGGTGTGAACCGGGACAAAGATTTAAGGCCGCACTCACCCCTCGCAAGGGAAGACCTCAAACCGTTGGGTTCGGAATGGTCCCTTACTTATGCCACTTGTAATAAAATGATTTGTGCAATAATCTTACCAAGCCTAAGAAACATATTTCCAAGGATAATTTACTCCTAAGTTTGCATGCATAGGTACAAAGCTCATATCCAAGTTTACATATAACACATTTTCATATTTGCATACAACCTATTTGCATATAATCTATGTCCGAATTCATGAATAAAGATAAATTGACATACGGGAAGCATACAATTTCACATTGGTAGACACAGAAGCGCAAACAAATAACATTCTTACAAGCATGCATATTAAGGAAAGACAATTAAATGCATAAGGGAAATAGATAACTAAAGAGATAATACAAATGCATAAGGTAAAAAGAGACAACTATACGCTAAAATAGACATGTCGTGATATGATGCAGAAAAGATATCTAGAATTGACACACACGTGAGTGGGCCTTTTTCCAAGTGGTACGTGGAATTGTATCCCGAGTACAGATCATACTACCGTCCATTCGGAATCGGCTATGAAATTTATGTCCGGGTTTCCATCCTATATACCGCGAGAAATAATGCCCAAATGCTATCATGGCATGGGTACACCAATGATAATAGATCGAGCCAAGACAAGGATAGATGATGCAATCAATAGATGAAAGACGTGGCAAATATCGTGGTAAATGTAGCCTTTTAGGCTTTTCTTCCCCCAAATGTAGAACCTTTTAGTCCAACACCATAAGCCCATTGCGCTTTTCATCACAATGCGTACAGAGATAAAGACAACTATATCAGACTTCGTATACCCGATTGAACACATCTTACATTCAACCGAGTATACATCAATCGGCGCGGCAAAACATCGTGGTAAAGGGTTTTAACCCCTCAAAATAGGGGACCTTTAATCCAACTTACTAAGCCCATGAGCTCGATCACATCTTGCATATAAAAAATAACATAAATAATATCGGACTTCGTATACCCGATTGAACACACATCTTACATTCAACCGAATATACATCAATCGGCGCGGCAAAACATCGTGGTAAAGGATTTTAACCCCTCAAAATAGGGGACCTTTAATCCAACTTACTAAGCCAATGCGCTCGATCACATCATTACATAAACAAATAACTTGCGAAAATCAAGTAACGAATAATAAACACATCAAAACAACATAAAACAAAATATGCGCCGTTTACTCAAGTGGTACGTGGAGTTGTATCCCAAGTACAGATCATACTACCGTCCATTCGGAATCGGCTATGAAATTTATGTCCGGGTTTCCATCCTATATACCACGAGAGGCGACACATTTTTCATTTTATTCAAGGGCCACAACATACATCATTTCATAATCATCCACCAATAAACGACTCTCATGCGATAAAAATCAATAAAACAATTAAAAAGATAGATGGAAATAATATGAAAAGTACCCTCAGGTCTAACCTTTTATGTCGACTTTGGGACTCGCGTTTCACGGCCGTCGGAAGTGCTATCACTCCGCAACTCTTCCGGTTCACTGGATTAACGTCTTAGCTCGCTGTTTTGGTCCCTGATTTTCTTTCGTTTTACTGATGTTTTCTCTGTATTTTCTGGTCACTGTTTCAGGTATGTTAAGGCTACTGTTTTAGCTCGATTTTGGGACTGTTTTTGGGTATTTTCGGGGACTGTTTTATGGTAGTTTTGGGTGCAGTTTTAGGGTGGTTTAGGGCTATTTTATGGGTTAAAATCGCAGTAAAAACTGGGCAGAATGCGGTAGTTTAGGTGCAGTGCAGTGGGTGTTTTAGGCTTGGTTTCAAGCTTGCAGTGAGGCTATGTGTAGGGGCTGTTTGTGGCGACTTTTAGGGCTGTTGAAGGTAAAGACGTGAAGGTTGCTGAGATGCGTGGAGGGCTGTAGTTGGCGAGAGGCTAGGTGTTGAAGGCTGATGGCATGAACAAGTGGCCTTTGTCTATGTGGCGTGAGTGGTAGTGCAATGGAGGGTTACGTGAATTGAGGCGTATGTGAAAGGTGATTGGCGTGAACTGGGCAAGGTCCCGTAAATGAGTAAGGGCTGACATGTGAGTTGGGCGCTAGGTGATACGTGCGTGCTGTGAGTGGGCTTGTCTGTGGCATTTAGCGTGAGGAGGGTGAGGCTATTGGTGCGTTTGTTTGTTGGAGGGACGTGAGCTGGGTTTACAATGTGTGTTGAGTCTAGGGTTTATTCATGTTAGGGGTTGGCTTAGTGGTTGTCTTTGTTGAAGGCTGAAGCGTGAATGTTAATGGGAGCAGGTGGCGTGAGGCTTTTGGATAGTTAGGGGCAGTGTAGTGAGGTGAAGAGAGTGGCCGAGTTGCTTGAGTAAGTTGGTCAGGGACGTCAATGGTGTGAGTGGGTTCTCGTTAGACGGGTTTGTTGGCTTGATGTTTGAGTGGTTAGAGAGAGGCGTGAATGTGCTGATAGTTGACTGTTTTTAGGGTTTTTGGCTTTGTGATTGCCGTGAATAGTCTAGATTATGGTTGCAATTTGTTGTTGTTTATATAGAGAGAGGGAAGGAATTAGGGTTTGCATGGATTAAAAAGGAAAGAAAAATCAATTAATTGGGGACATGATTTGTTTGTTTAGGAATGTTATATATTTGATTGACTTTAATTAGGCATGACATTTATTTTATTTAGGCATTTAATTTGTTAATTAGGTGAGTAAATATTTTAAATTGGTGAGTGATTTATTAAATTAGGAAGTGATTTATTTTAATTTTGGTAATGATTTATTTAATTTTGGTATTAGATTTTAATTAAATATTAGTTTAATTTAATTTAGATTTAATTTAATTGGTATTTAATTTGTGTTGGATTTTAATTGGTTTATTGTATTTTAATTTACTTTAAATTAGTTAACTTTAATTTAATTTAATTTAATTTGGGACATACATTTTAAATGTTTTAATTTATTTATTGGATTGGGCTTGGTGTAGTTTTGGGCAAGGCTAAGGGTGTATTTTAATAACGGAGGTCCAACAAGCGAGCCTGAAGCTAAACAAGAGACTAAAATCTAACAAAAATACTGGTTCCCTTCCGACGTCCGTTTCCCGCGGCTCTCGCCACTTAAAAGGTAGTGCCTCCAAATGAGACTCATCATCGGTCTTACTTGCAAAAATACAGTGCCTACAATCGCCCCCACTTTGATGGGACTTGTGTAACATGTAACAGTGACAATCCTATCAAAGTTATGCAATGCATTTTCACTTACCTGGCTCGCCAGCTGCCACTTGACTTGCCATGTGTTGCGTGGAGTTGATGTTGTGCCGTACCTGGCATGCTAAACCTCATACCCGAGGTGTCACGGTTGCGTCTCTGTACCTAGAGTGTCGCAGTGGTGTCTCCATACCCGGAGTGTCGTACCTGATGTGCTAAACCTCGTACCCAAGGCGTCGCTGTAATATCTCCATACCCGTTGTGTCGTACCTAGCGTGCTAAACCTCATACCCAAGGCGTCGCAGTAATATCTCCTTACCCGGAGTGACGTACCTGGCGTGCTAAACCTCATACCCAAGGCGTCGCAGTAATATCTCCATACCCGGAGTACCGCACTTGGCGTACTAAACCTCATACCCAATGTGCCACAGTAATATCTCCATACCCGGAGTGTCGTACCTGGCATGCTAAACCTCATACCCAAGGCGTCACAGTAATATCTCCATATCCGGAGTGCCGTACCTGGCGTACTAAAATGATGTCTCCATACCCGAAGTGCCGTACCTAGCGTGCTAAATCTCATACTCAAGGCGTCGCAATAATATCTCCCTACCCGGAGTGCCGTACATGGCGTGCTAAACTGATGTCTCCATACCCGGAGTGTCGTACCTGGCAAAATTGATCTGATATCTTCATACCCGGAGTGTCGTACCCGTCAAAACTGATCAGATGTCTCCATACCCGGAGTGTCGTACCCAGCAAAACTGATTCTGTATCTCCATACCTGGAGTACCGTACCCGGCAAAACTGATCTGATGTTGATGTGGGCCTCGCCCCCAGAGTGCCATACCCAGCCAGACTAATGCTGATAAGGATGTGGGCCTCGCCCCCAGAGTGCCATACCCGGCCAGACTGATGCTGATAAAGATGTGGGCCTCGCCCCCATAGTGCCATACTCGGCCAGACTGATGCTGATAAGGATGTGGGCCTCGCCCCCAGAGTGCCATACCTGGCCAGACTGATGCTGATAAGGATGTGGGCCTCGCCCCTAGAATGCCATACCCGGCCAGACTGACGTTGATAAGGATGTGGACCTCGCCCCCAGAGTGCCATACCCGGTCTGACTGATGTTGATAAGGATGTGGGCATCGCCCCTAGAGTGCCATACCTGGCGAGACTGATACTGATGTGGGCCTCGCCCCTAGACTGATACTGATATGGGCATCGCCCCTATGCTGATACTGATGTTGACGTAGGCCTCGACCCTAGGACTCATCCCTGAAACTGATGCTGATGTAGGCCTCGACCCTGGGACTCATCTCCAAAAACAGATACTGATGTAGATGTGGGCCTCGGCCCTAACCGATACTGATATGGGCCTCGCCCGCAGACTGATACAGATGGGAGCCTCACCCACAGACTGATACTGATATGGGCCTCAACCCCGTGATTCATTCTTGAAGACTGCTGTCATTGTACTGTTGCTGCTTCCGGTTGGCTTGCATTGCTTTCTCTTTTTCTTCTTTGAAACCTTTGAATACAAAACAAAACAAACATAAAAAGGAATGCAAAATACGTTACGTGTATGCATGTATGCATGAATGAGTTTCATATCCCGTTGGGTTAAGTCGTCCACCAATTCCCTTGGTTACTGCTCGGTTTTCTCTTCCTCTCGCAAAGTACTGCTTCAATCTATCCACATTGATCGGCTCGGTGAACTCATTTCCTTCCAAGTCCGATAGCCTCACTGCCCCATTTCCCATTACTGAACGGTTATTCTGTCGTTTCTGCTTGCTTCTTTTGGGAATCCCTCGTGTTCTGAGTGTCGCTTAATATCGTGGTATCAGGGTTGAATGCTTTTGTCAAACATACTAATGTCATGCAGGTTGAAAGGAAATGACTCAGGAAAGTAGGCGAAATGGATGTCTTTATTATTATTCAGGAAAAATGTTCAAACAAGTAGACGAAGTTGATGTCTTTATTAAAAATACATAAAATAAACTAGAAAGAGCAGTTTCATTGCCTTCTTCCTCGGCCTACGGTTCTTTACTACTGTTATCGTTTATCTCAATGCAAGAAGCCTGGTGATTGAGAGTTTGGAGGACAAAGGTTTCGGGTAGGCCGGAGTTGATCATGTAAGTCGGTGGGGGAACAGAGTGATAATCTGGCAGAGGGTTGGTGTGTGTGCTAGGCTGTTCCTTTTCATGATCGGGTATTTTGTGGGCATCAATGAGGTCCTGAATTTCATACCGGAGGCGGGAACAGCTGTCAGTATCATGGTCGTGTTGCTGGTGGAAGTGACAGTAGCGGTCTATTTTTAGATGTGGTGGTGGGGGATTTGGAAGTGGTTTAGGCTCCAAAGGTTTTAAGAATCCTTGCTTTGTCAATTTCTCAAGTACCTTGGACAAAGGTCTTCCTAAGTTGGAGAAACGCTGGTTCTTGATGGCAGCAACCTCAGCAGCAGCGGGTTTGGTCTCAGAATGCCCCTCAAAAGTCCTCTTATTCTGACCATAGAACTTTCGGTTCTCGGCTTCCTCTTCTTCAATGTCCATGACAGTTTCCCTCAGCTGTCGGAAATCCGCAATCATTGAAGTCATCCTCCTCAACTTGCCATAGATCGAGGGCTTAGTGCCCTTGATGATCATTTTAATCTGGTCCTTCTCAGAGGGCCGAGTCTTTATCTTCAGAAGCTGGCTTCTCCAGCGGTCTACATACTTCTTGAAGCTTTCTTCCGGCTTCTGCTTAGTGTTCTCCAAATCACGGAGTGACAAATCAATCTCCAAGTCTGTAACATACTATTTCAAGAATGTATCTGCCAATTCCCTCCAATCCTCCTTAACCTTTCTTTCAAGGCTATGGTACCACACTACGGGTGCCCTCTCAAGTGACATCCCAAACATCTTCTGAGCTTGGCGCTGTGTTAGGCCCACTGAACTCATAACTGACACATATTGTCGGAGGTGGACCCTCAGATCCCCATTCCCGTTGAACTTGGCCATATCCGGCATCTTGAACTGAGCAGACAACTGTTCCTCAAAGGTCATCGCCTCATAGTCTAGTAATTCTTCGTCCTTACCCTTCATCTTACGGGTAACTGACTCAACCTGATCCCGAAGCTTCTGAAATTCTGCCTGAGACCCAATCACCCTGCCTGTTGCATATTTAGGGATGGCAATTTCCGGATCCGGATCCGGGTCCATACGGACCCAGATCCGGATCCGCAACTTCTTTTTTGGACCCGGGTCCGGTACCGGACCCGGAAAAAGGCATCTGGGTCCAGACCCGAGTATACCCGGAACGGACCCGGAAAAAGGCATCTGGGTCCAGACCCGAGTATACCCGGAACGGACCCGGGTATACTCGGAATGGACCCGGGATCCGCAACTTTTTTTTAAATTCAAATTCACTTCTCTCCTCACATCAAACTCAAGCATTGTTAATTTCTTTGCTTCTTATTCTAGATTTCTTTGTAGGTCTTTAGTTTTTTGAATTTTCAAATGGCCGCTGTAGAGGTATAAGTATAACTCAACTTCTAGTTATCAAATTCTTATGCATGGTGTTATGGTTTTTGGGTAATTAATAAAATTGTTCATGATTTCTGCCCTGCAGGTTGTTTCAGCAAAGACTGCCCTTCCAGAGGAGAAAGCTGAGGAGAATCAAGATTGAAGAAACTAAAACAGAAGAGGTGGTTACTGCAGCACCTGTAGCACCAAAACCTATTGTTGAAGAGCCATTTTCAGCAGCAAAGGAAGCAAAAGTTGTTGCAGTAACTGAAGAAATTGTTGTTACTCCAGCTGAAGTTGTGACAAATGAGGTGGTGGCTGAAGAGCCTTAAACTGTTGTCATTTCCAAACGTGCGGTGGGTGAGGTGAGGTGAAGTACTGAGGTTTAGAGGAAATGAGGGAATTAGGGATTTAGGGTTATGAAATGACTTTTATGTTTTTTTTTTGTTTTTTTTTTAAATAAATAAACCGGGATCCGGAAATTTCCAGACCCGCATCCGGACCCGGGACAGTGCGGGTTTGGGAAATTCATAACCGGATCTGCAATTTTTTTTTGCGGATCCGGGTAGACCCGGACCCGGATCGTCCGGGTCCGGGTCTGGTTGTCATGCCTATGCATACTCTGTCATGTCATCATCAAAAGCGGGGATATCATCCCCTAACCCATTCGGAGGCTCCTCGCGCCTCACATTCTCAGAATTTCCCCCAGCACGGGGTACAGCCATATTTTCCATGGCGGTAGTCAAGGCTTGCAACTGTTCGGTAATCTTGGTGAAACCATTTTCCAACTGATCTATCCGGGATACCTCATTATCGGATGTACTCATATCTGTTTACCGGTCTTTTAGTGAGTCTTGATTCTTCCCCAACCCAACAGGAATCTATGATGGCTTTTAGAAACAAGGATTAACATGATATGTGTATGCATGAAATGAATGACATGCAAGTGATACAAGAAATATATCAACTTATTAAAATTTTCACATAACTCGGCCCATCATCATTTAGAAGCTTTTGGGTTGTCCCAGTTTAAATGGCCCAAAAAGTTCACTTCTTATGGCAAGAAGTCCAACCGTATCCAAATGATAATGTTCCTAAACACAAACATATAATGGCCCATTGGCGTTTTGGAATCTTTTGGCCCAATCATCATAAGATACATTATTGTCCCAGTTTAAATGGCCCAACAAGCCCATACCTCATGACAAAAGGTCTGAATGGATCCAAACGACAATGTTCCCAAACACAAGCATACAAAAATAATTTCTACAGAGTGGCCCATCAACATTTCAGAAGCTTTTGGCCCAATCGTCATAGGATACGAACTCATCCCAGTTTAAATGGCCCAACAAGTTCGCATTTCTGACAAGAAGCCCAACTGCATCCAAATAAGGATGGTCCACAAGCACAAGGAAATAGTTGCTATAGGCCATACAATTCCGGTCTACGTGTGGGTTTGCGGGAGTGTAGACAAAGACTCTCGCTGGCAAAGGATTACCCACAACTAGGTCTCCTCACTCAAGGGTTCGAGCGACCAAGTGAGCGCACATTTTTTATACCTTACAGTACGTGCCAACGAGTTATGGTGTGTGACTAACTGTCAAATGGATTTCTTGTTGCAGATTCCCCAGAGGGAGGGTGGAGCGAGGCTCTCTTAAGTACCCAAGCCTCTTAGGCTCTTATCACTTGGTGACAAGAATAAGCAACAAGTCCTCCAGATTAGTCTGTCACAATAGGCTACAAGTAGATGATTATCTAGGTGCCTTCACAACTTTTCCTTCTAGAAAGGTAGTGAGTGAAGGAAGACACCAAACCATTACCCAGCCTAAACAATATGCCTTTGATTAAACCCTTTTTAACTCACAGTAGACACGGTTAATTAAAGCACAAATCATAATATTACAAGACATTATTTCGGGGCCGATTCTCTATCCCCAGTGGAGTCGTCAGACTGTGGGAAACAGAAACTGGGCGACACATGCTGTTCCGGGCTCGCGGCCCGGTTGGGAGTACGGAGTAGCCCGCGGGAGACTAAATCGGAGAAATAATGGAGTCGCCACCCGGTGTGAACCGGGACAAAGATTTAAGGCCGCACTCACCCCTCGCAAGGGAAGACCTCAAACCGTTGGGTTCGGAATGGTCCCTTACTTATGCCACTTGTAATAAAATGATTTGTGCAATAATCTTACCAAGCCTAAGAAACATATTTCCAAGGATAATTTACTCCTAAGTTTACATGCATAGGTACAAAGCTCATATCCAAGTTTACATATAACATATTTTCATATTTGCCTACAACCTATTTGCATATAATCTATGTATGAATTCATGCATAAAGATAAATTGACATACGAGAAACATACAATTTCACATTGGTAGACACAGAAGCGCAAACAAATAACATTCTTACAAGCATGCATATTAAGGAAAGACAATTAAGCGCATAATGGAAATAGATAACTAAAGACGTAATAAAAATGCATAAGGTAAAAAGAGACAACTATACGCTAAAATAGACATGTCCTGATGTGATGCAGAAAAGATATCTAGAATTGACACACACGTGCGTGGGCCTTTTTCCAAGTGGTACGTGGAATTGTATCCCGAGTACAGATCATACTTCCGTTCATTCGGAATCGGCTATGAAATTTATGTCCGGGTTTCCATCCTATATACCGCGAGAAATAATGCCCAAATGCTATCATGGCATGGGTACACCAATGATAATAGATCGAGCCAAGACAAAGATAGATGATGCAATCAATAGATGAAAGACGTGGCAAATATCGTGGTAAATGTAGCCTTTTAGGCTTTTCTTCCCCCAAATGGAGAACCTTTTAGTCCAACACCATAAGCCCATTGCGCTTTTCATTACAATGCGTACAGAGATAAAGACAACTATATCAGACTTCGTATACCTGATTGAACACATCTTACATTCAACCGAGTATACATCAATCGGCGCGGCAAAGCATCGTGGTAAAGGGTTTTAACCCCTCAAAATATGGGACCTTTAATCCAACTTACTAAGCCCATGCGCTCGATCACATCATGCATATAAAAAATAACATAAATAATATCGGACTTCGTATACCCGATTGAACACATCTTACATTCAACCGAATATACATCAACCGGCGCGGTAAAGCATCGTGGTAAAGGATTTTAACCCCTCAGAATATGAGACCTTTAATCCATCTTACTAAGCCCATGCGCTCGATCACATAATGCATATAAAAAAATAAACACAATAATATCAGCTTCGTATACCCGATTGAACACATCTTACATTCAACCGAATGTACATCAATCGGCGCGGTAAAGCATCGTGGTAAAGGGTTTTAACCCCTCAAAATAGGGGACCTTTAATCCAACATACTAAGCCCATGCGCTCGATCACATCATGCATATAAAAAAATAAAGACAATAACATTGGCTTCGTATACCCGATTGAACACATCTTACATTCAACCGAATATACATCGATCGGCGCGGCAAAGCATCGTGGTAAAGGTTTTAACCCCTCAAAATTGGGGACTGATGAGTGGTATTTATATCACTATTTCCCACTCATTTAACTTAATATTTTGTATAGTTTCTTGAGTTTTATGAACGTTTTGATGTGTTTTATTGTTATCTTGCAGATAAATAAAGTTTGGACAGCACTGGAGGCAATTTGGGGCAAAACCGGACAAAAATGCGTCAACAGGGATATTTTGGTCTTCTGCGAGTCGCGACGCTGAATCACAGCGCGCCGCGACGCCCAGCGTGTGCCGGTTCTGCTAAAATGCGCCATGGTCAACGGGTCAACAATTTGAAAAGTTTGACTTTGCTAAAATGCGCCGTGCCACGTGTCACCATCACATCCAATCAGCTAACGTGCGCCGTGCCACGTGTCATCATCATATGCTGCCGACACTCAGACTTGACACGTGTCGCCTCGTCATCAGCCATGTCATCGGTCAACGAGTCAACATTGCCACGTGTCATGCCACGTCATCAGACACGTCAGCAAGTCAACCGAGTCAACATGCCACGTCAGCCTCAGCCAATCAGAACTTGACACGTGTCGCCATCCCATTGTGCCGACAGTTGTACAGTCAGCCGCCACGCCACGTCAGCGCCACGTGTCGCCACGTCATCGCCACGTCGCCTCCGCGTCAGCATGACGTCAGCATGACGTCATCACAATAATTGAGAATTAGCCGCCTTGACACGTGTCGCTTGCACAGTCAGCCGCCTTGCT
>SKCR01053689.1:0-30094 GCA_019454045.1 Zanthoxylum bungeanum | reverse complement strand
AGACGGCGACACGTAGCAAGGCGGCTGACTGTGCAAGCGACACGTGTCAAGGCGGCTAATTCTCAATTATTGTGATGACGTCATGCTGACGTCATGCTGACGCGGAGGCGACGTGGCGATGACGTGGCGACACGTGGCGCTGACGTGGCGTGGCGGCTGACTGTACAACTGTCGGCACAATGGGATGGCGACACGTGTCAAGTTCTGATTGGCTGAGGCTGACGTGGCATGTTGACTCGGTTGACTTGCTGACGTGTCTGATGACGTGGCATGACACGTGGCAATGTTGACTCGTTGACCGATGACATGGCTGATGACGAGGCGACACGTGTCAAGTCTGAGTGTCGGCAGCATATGATGATGACACGTGGCACGGCGCACGTTAGCTGATTGGATGTGATGGTGACACGTGGCACGGCGCATTTTAGCAAAGTCAAACTTTTCAAATTGTTGACCCGTTGACCATGGCGCATTTTAGCAGAACCGGCACACGCTGGGCGTCGCGGCGCGCTGTGATTCAGCGTCGCGACGCGCAGAAGACCAAAATATCCCTGTTGACGCATTTTTGTCCGGTTTTGCCCCAAATTGCCTCCAGTGCTGTCCAAACTTTATTTATCTGCAAGATAACAATAAAACACATCAAAACGTTCATAAAACTCAAGAAACTATACAAAATATTAAGTTAAATGAGTGGGAAATAGTGATATAAATACCACTCATCAGTCCCCAATTTTGAGGGGTTAAAACCCTTTACCACGATGCTTTGCCGCGCCGATCGATGTATATTCGGTTGAATGTAAGATGTGTTCAATCGGGTATACGAAGCCAATGTTATTGTCTTTATTTTTTTATATGCATGATGTGATCGAGCGCATGGGCTTAGTATGTTGGATTAAAGGTCCCCTATTTTGAGGGGTTAAAACCCTTTACCACGATGCTTTACCGCGCCGATTGATGTACATTCGGTTGAATGTAAGATGTGTTCAATCGGGTATACGAAGCTGATATTATTGTGTTTATTTTTTATATGCATTATGTGATCGAGCGCATGGGCTTAGTAAGATGGATTAAAGGTCTCATATTCTGAGGGGTTAAAATCCTTTACCACGATGCTTTACCGCGCCGGTTGATGTATATTCGGTTGAATGTAAGATGTGTTCAATCGGGTATACGAAGTCCGATATTATTTATGTTATTTTTTATATGCATGATGTGATCGACCGCATGGGCTTAGTAAGTTGGATTAAAGGTCCCATATTTTGAGGGGTTAAAACCCTTTACCACGATGCTTTGCCGCGCCGATTGATGTATACTCGGTTGAATGTAAGATGTGTTCAATCAGGTATACGAAGTCTGATATAGTTGTCTTTATCTCTGTACGCATTGTAATGAAAAGCGCAATGGGCTTATGGTGTTGGACTAAAAGGTTCTCCATTTGGGGGAAGAAAAGCCTAAAAGGCTACATTTACCACGATATTTGCCACGTCTTTCATCTATTGATTGCATCATCTATCTTTGTCTTGGCTCGATCTATTATCATTGGTGTACCCATGCCATGATAGCATTTGGGCATTATTTCTCGCGGTATATAGGATGGAAACCCGGACATAAATTTCATAGCCGATTCCGAATGAACGGAAGTATGATCTGTACTCGGGATACAATTCCACGTACCACTTGGAAAAAGGCCCACGCACGTGTGTGTCAATTCTAGATATCTTTTCTGCATCACATCAGGACATGTCTATTTTAGCGTATAGTTGTCTCTTTTTACCTTATGCATTTTTATTACGTCTTTAGTTATCTATTTCCATTATGCGCTTAATTGTCTTTCCTTAATATGCATGCTTGTAAGAATGTTATTTGTTTGCGCTTCTGTGTCTACCAATGTGAAATTGTATGTTTCTCGTATGTCAATTTATCTTTATGCATGAATTCATACATAGATTATATGCAAATAGGTTGTAGGCAAATATGAAAATATGTTATATGTAAACTTGGATATGAGCTTTGTACCTATGCATGTAAACTTAGGAGTAAATTATCCTTGGAAATATGTTTCTTAGGCTTGGTAAGATTATTGCACAAATCATTTTATTACAAGTGGCATAAGTAAGGGACCATTCCGAACCCAACGGTTTGAGGTCTTCCCTTGCGAGGGGTGAGTGCGGCCTTAAATCTTTGTCCCGGTTCACACCGGGTGGCGACTCCATTATTTCTCCGATTTAGTCTCCCGCGGGCTACTCCGTACTCCCAACCGGGCCGCGAGCCCGGAACAGCATGTGTCGCCCAGTTTCTGTTTCCCACAGTCTGACGACTCCACTGGGGATAGAGAATCGGCCCCGAAATAATGTCTTGTAATATTATGATTTGTGCTTTAATTAACCGTGTCTACTGTGAGTTAAAAAGGGTTTAATCAAAGGCATATTGTTTAGGCTGGGTAATGGTTTGGTGTCTTCCTTCACTCACTACCTTTCTAGAAGGAAAAGTTGTGAAGGCACCTAGATAATCATCTACTTGTAGCCTATTGTGACAGACTAATCTGGAGGACTTGTTGCTTATTCTTGTCACCAAGTGATAAGAGCCTAAGAGGCTTGGGTACTTAAGAGAGCCTCGCTCCACCCTCCCTCTGGGGAATCTGCAACAAGAAATCCATTTGACAGTTAGTCACACACCATAACTCGTTGGCACGTACTGTAAGGTATAAAAAATGTGCGCTCACTTGGTCGCTCGAACCCTTGAGTGAGGAGACCTAGTTGTGGGTAATCCTTTGCCAGCGAGAGTCTTTGTCTACACTCCCGCAAACCCACACGTAGACCGGAATTGTATGGCCTATAGCAACTATTTCCTTGTGCTTGTGGACCATCCTTATTTGGATGCAGTTGGGCTTCTTGTCAGAAATGCGAACTTGTTGGGCCATTTAAACTGGGATGAGTTCGTATCCTATGACGATTGGGCCAAAAGCTTCTGAAATGTTGATGGGCCACTCTGTAGAAATTATTTTTGTATGCTTGTGTTTGGGAACATTGTCGTTTGGATCCATTCAGACCTTTTGTCATGAGGTATGGGCTTGTTGGGCCATTTAAACTGGGACAATAATGTATCTTATGATGATTGGGCCAAAAGATTCCAAAACGCCAATGGGCCATTATATGTTTGTGTTTAGGAACATTATCATTTGGATACGGTTGGACTTCTTGCCATAAGAAGTGAACTTTTTGGGCCATTTAAACTGGGACAACCCAAAAGCTTCTAAATGATGATGGGCCGAGTTATGTGAAAATTTTAATAAGTTGATATATTTCTTGTATCACTTGCATGTCATTCATTTCATGCATACACATATCATGTTAATCCTTGTTTCTAAAAGCCATCATAGATTCCTGTTGGGTTGGGGAAGAATCAAGACTCACTAAAAGACCGGTAAACAGATATGAGTACATCCGATAATGAGGTATCCCGGATAGATCAGTTGGAAAATGGTTTCACCAAGATTACCGAACAGTTGCAAGCCTTGACTACCGCCATGGAAAATATGGCTGTACCCCGTGCTGGGGGAAATTCTGAGAATGTGAGGCGCGAGGAGCCTCCGAATGGGTTAGGGGATGATATCCCCGCTTTTGATGATGACATGACAGAGTATGCATAGGCATGACAACCAGACCCGGACCCGGACGATCCGGGTCCGGGTCTACCCGGATCCGCAAAAAAAAATTGCAGATCCGGTTATGAATTTCCCAAACCCGCACTGTCCCGGGTCCGGATGCGGGTCTGGAAATTTCCGGATCCCGTTTATTTATTTAAAAAAAAAACAAAAAAAAAACATAAAAGTCATTTCATAACCCTAAATCCCTAATTCCCTCATTTCCTCTAAACCTCAGTACTTCACCTCACCTCACCCACCGCACGTTTGGAAATGACAACAGTTTAAGGCTCTTCAGCCACCACCTCATTTGTCACAACTTCAGCTGGAGTAACAACAATTTCTTCAGTTACTGCAACAACTTTTGCTTCCTTTGCTGCTGAAAATGGCTCTTCAACAATAGGTTTTGGTGCTACAGGTGCTGCAGTAACCACCTCTTCTGTTTTAGTTTCTTCAATCTTGATTCTCCTCAGCTTTCTCCTCTGGAAGGGCAGTCTTTGCTGAAACAACCTGCAGGGCAGAAATCATGAACAATTTTATTAATTACCCAAAAACCATAACACCATGCATAAGAATTTGATAACTAGAAGTTGAGTTATACTTATACCTCTACAGCGGCCATTTGAAAATTCAAAAAACTAAAGACCTACAAAGAAATCTAGAATAAGAAGCAAAGAAATTAACAATGCTTGAGTTTGATGTGAGGAGAGAAGTGAATTTGAATTTAAAAAAAAGTTGCGGATCCCGGGTCCATTCCGAGTATACCCGGGTCCGTTCCGGGTATACTCGGGTCTGGACCCAGATGCCTTTTTCCGGGTCCGTTCCGGGTATACTCGGGTCTGGACCCAGATGCCTTTTTCCGGGTCCGGTACCGGACCCGGGTCCAAAAAAGAAGTTGCGGATCCGGATCTGGGTCCGTATGGACCCGGATCCGGATCCGGAAATTGCCATCCCTAAATATGCAACAGGCAGGGTGATTGGGTCTCAGGCAGAATTTCAGAAGCTTCGGGATCAGGTTGAGTCAGTTACCCGTAAGATGAAGGGTAAGGACGAAGAATTACTAGACTATGAGGCGATGACCTTTGAGGAACAGTTGTCTGCTCAGTTCAAGATGCCGGATATGGCCAAGTTCAACGGGAATGGGGATCTGAGGGTCCACCTCCGACAATATGTGTCAGTTATGAGTTCAGTGGGCCTAACACAGCGCCAAGCTCAGAAGATGTTTGGGATGTCACTTGAGAGGGCACCCGTAGTGTGGTACCATAGCCTTGAAAGAAAGGTTAAGGAGGATTGGAGGGAATTGGCAGATACATTCTTGAAATAGTATGTTACAGACTTGGAGATTGATTTGTCACTCCGTGATTTGGAGAACACTAAGCAGAAGCCGGAAGAAAGCTTCAAGAAGTATGTAGACCGCTGGAGAAGCCAGCTTCTGAAGATAAAGACTCGGCCCTCTGAGAAGGACCAGATTAAAATGATCATCAAGGGCACTAAGCCCTCGATCTATGGCAAGTTGAGGAGGATGACTTCAATGATTGCGGATTTCCGACAGCTGAGGGAAACTGTCATGGACATTGAAGAAGAGGAAGCCGAGAACCGAAAGTTCTATGGTCAGAATAAGAGGACTTTTGAGGGGCATTCTGAGACCAAACCCGCTGCTGCTGAGGTTGCTGCCATCAAGAACCAGCGTTTCTCCAACTTAGGAAGACCTTTGTCCAAGGTACTTGAGAAATTGACAAAGCAAGGATTCTTAAAACCTTTGGAGCCTAAACCACTTCCAAATCCCCCACCACCACATCTAAAAATAGACCGCTACTGTCACTTCCACCAGCAACACGACCATGATACTGACAGCTGTTCCCGCCTCCGGTATGAAATTCAGGACCTCATTGATGCCCACAAAATACCCGATCATGAAAAGGAACAGCCTAGCACACACACCAACCCTCTGCCAGATTATCACTCTGTTCCCCCACCGACTTACATGATCAACTCCGGCCTACCCGAAACCTTTGTCCTCCAAACTCTCAATCACCAGGCTTCTTGCATTGAGATAAACGATAACAGTAGTAAAGAACCGTAGGCCGAGGAAGAAGGCAATGAAACTGCTCTTTCTAGTTTATTTTATGTATTTTTAATAAAGACATCAACTTCGTCTACTTGTTTGAACATTTTTCCTGAATAATAATAAAGACATCCATTTCGCCTACTTTCCTGAGTCATTTCCTTTCAACCTGCATGACATTAGTATGTTTGACAAAAGCATTCAACCCTGATACCACGATATTAAGCGACACTCAGAACACGAGGGATTCCCAAAAGAAGCAAGCAGAAACGACAGAATAACCGTTCAGTAATGGGAAATGGGGCAGTGAGGCTATCGGACTTGGAAGGAAATGAGTTCACCGAGCCGATCAATGTGGATAGATTGAAGCAGTACTTTGCGAGAGGAAGAGAAAACCGAGCAGTAACCAAGGGAATTGGTGGACGACTTAACCCAACGGGATATGAAACTCATTCATGCATACATGCATACACGTAACGTATTTTGCATTCCTTTTTATGTTTGTTTTGTTTTGTATTCAAAGGTTTCAAAGAAGAAAAAGAGAAAGCAATGCAAGCCAACCGGAAGCAGCAACAGTACAATGACAGCAGTCTTCAAGAATGAATCACGGGGTTGAGGCCCATATCAGTATCAGTCTGTGGGTGAGGCTCCCATCTGTATCAGTCTGCGGGCGAGGCCCATATCAGTATCGGTTAGGGCCGAGGCCCACATCTACATCAGTATCTGTTTTTGGAGATGAGTCCCAGGGTCGAGGCCTACATCAGCATCAGTTTCAGGGATGAGTCCTAGGGTCGAGGCCTACGTCAACATCAGTATCAGCATAGGGGCGATGCCCATATCAGTATCAGTCTAGGGGCGAGGCCCACATCAGTATCAGTCTCGCCAGGTATGGCACTCTAGGGGCGATGCCCACATCCTTATCAACATCAGTCAGACCGGGTATGGCACTCTGGGGGCGAGGTCCACATCCTTATCAACGTCAGTCTGGCCGGGTATGGCATTCTAGGGGCGAGGCCCACATCCTTATCAGCATCAGTCTGGCCAGGTATGGCACTCTGGGGGCGAGGCCCACATCCTTATCAGCATCAGTCTGGCCGAGTATGGCACTATGGGGGCGAGGCCCACATCTTTATCAGCATCAGTCTGGCCGGGTATGGCACTCTGGGGGCGAGGCCCACATCCTTATCAGCATTAGTCTGGCTGGGTATGGCACTCTGGGGGCGAGGCCCACATCAACATCAGATCAGTTTTGCCGGGTACGGTACTCCAGGTATGGAGATACAGAATCAGTTTTGCTGGGTACGACACTCCGGGTATGGAGACATCTGATCAGTTTTGACGGGTACGACACTCCGGGTATGGAGATATCAGATCAATTTTGCCAGGTACGGCACTCCGGGTATGGAGACATCAGTTTAGCACGCCATGTACGGCACTCCGGGTAGGGAGATATTATTGCGACGCCTTGAGTATGAGATTTAGCACGCTAGGTACGGCACTTCGGGTATGGAGACATCATTTTAGTACGCCAGGTACGGCACTCCGGATATGGAGATATTACTGTGACGCCTTGGGTATGAGGTTTAGCATGCCAGGTACGACACTCCGGGTATGGAGATATTACTGTGGCACATTGGGTATGAGGTTTAGTACGCCAAGTGCGGTACTCCGGGTATGGAGATATTACTGCGACGCCTTGGGTATGAGGTTTAGCACGCCAGGTACGTCACTCCGGGTAAGGAGATATTACTGCGACGCCTTGGGTATGAGGTTTAGCACGCTAGGTACGACACAACGGGTATGGAGATATTACAGCGACGCCTTGGGTACGAGGTTTAGCACATCAGGTACGACACTCCGGGTATGGAGACACCACTGCGACACTCTAGGTACAGAGACGCAACCGTGACACCTCGGGTATGAGGTTTAGCATGCCAGGTACGGCACAACATCAACTCCACGCAACACATGGCAAGTCAAGTGGCAGCTGGCGAGCCAGGTAAGTGAAAATGCATTGCATAACTTTGATAGGATTGTCACTGTTACATGTTACACAAGTCCCATCAAAGTGGGGGCGATTGTAGGCACTGTATTTTTGCAAGTAAGACCCGATGATGAGTCTCATTTGGAGGCACTACCTTTTAAGTGGCGAGAGCCGCGGGAAACGGACGTCGGAAGGGAACCAGTATTTTTGTTAGATTTTAGTCTCTTGTTTAGCTTCAGGCTCGCTTGTTGGACCTCCGTTATTAAAATACACCCTTAGCCTTGGCCCAAAACTACACCAAGCCCAATCCAATAAATAAATTAAAACATTTAAAATGTATGTCCCAAATTAAATTAAATTAAATTAAAGTTAACTAATTTAAAGTAAATTAAAATACAATTAAACCAATTAAAATCCAACACAAATTAAATACCAATTAAATTAAATCTAAATTAAATTAAACTAATATTTAATTAAAATCTAATACCAAAATTAAATAAATCATTACCAAAATTAAAATAAATCACTTCCTAATTTAATAAATCACTCACCAATTTAAAATATTTACTCACCTAATTAACAAATTAAATGCCTAAATAAAATAAATGTCATGCCTAATTAAAGTCAATCAAATATATAACATTCCTAAACAAACAAATCATGTCCCCAATTAATTGATTTTTCTTTCCTTTTTAATCCATGCAAACCCTAATTCCTTCCCTCTCTCTATATAAACAACAACAAATTGCAACCATAATCTAGACTATTCACGGCAATCACAAAGCCAAAAACCCTAAAAACAGTCAACTATCAGCACATTCACGCCTCTCTCTAACCACTCAAACATCAAGCCAACAAACCCGTCTAACGAGAACCCACTCACACCATTGACGTCCCTGACCAACTTACTCAAGCAACTCGGCCACTCTCTTCACCTCACTACACTGCCCCTAACTATCCAAAAGCCTCACGCCACCTGCTCCCATTAACATTCACGCTTCAGCCTTCAACAAAGACAACCACTAAGCCAACCCCTAACATGAATAAACCCTAGACTCAACACACATTGTAAACCCAGCTCACGTCCCTCCAACAAACAAACGCACCAATAGCCTCACCCTCCTCACGCTAAATGCCACAGACAAGCCCACTCACAGCACGCACGTATCACCTAGCGCCCAACTCACATGTCAGCCCTTACTCATTTACGGGACCTTGCCCAGTTCACGCCAATCACCTTTCACATACGCCTCAATTCATGTAACCCTCCATTGCACTACCACTCACGCCACATAGACAAAGGCCACTTGTTCATGCCATCAGCCTTCAACACCTAGCCTCTCGCCAACTACAGCCCTCCACGCATCTCAGCAACCTTCACGTCTTTACCTTCAACAGCCCTAAAAGTCGCCACAAACAGCCCCTACACATAGCCTCACTGCAAGCTTGAAACCAAGCCTAAAACACCCACTGCACTGCACCTAAACTACCGCATTCTGCCCAGTTTTTACTGCGATTTTAACCCATAAAATAGCCCTAAACCACCCTAAAACTGCACCCAAAACTACCATAAAACAGTCCCCGAAAATACCCAAAAACAGTCCCAAAATCGAGCTAAAACAGTAGCCTTAACATACCTGAAACAGTGACCAGAAAATACAGAGAAAACATCAGTAAAACGAAAGAAAATCAGGGACCAAAACAGCGAGCTAAGACGTTAATCCAGTGAACCGGAAGAGTTGCGGAGTGATAGCACTTCCGACGGCCGTGAAACGCGAGTCCCAAAGTCGACATAAAAGGTTAGACCTGAGGGTACTTTTCATATTATTTCCATCTATCTTTTTAATTGTTTTATTGATTTTTATCGCATGAGAGTCGTTTATTGGTGGATGATTATGAAATGATGTATGTTGTGGCCCTTGAATAAAATGAAAAATGTGTCGCCTCTCGTGGTATATAGGATGGAAACCCGGACATAAATTTCATAGCCGATTCCGAATGGACGGTAGTATGATCTGTACTTGGGATACAACTCCACGTACCACTTGAGTAAACGGCGCATATTTTGTTTTATGTTGTTTTGATGTGTTTATTATTCGTTACTTGATTTTCGCAAGTTATTTGTTATGTAATGATGTGATCGAGCGCATTGGCTTAGTAAGTTGGATTAAAGGTCCCCTATTTTGAGGGGTTAAAATCCTTTACCACGATGTTTTGCCGCGCCGATTGATGTATATTCGGTTGAATGTAAGATGTGTGTTCAATCGGGTATACGAAGTCCGATATTATTTATGTTATTTTTTATATGCAAGATGTGATCGAGCTCATGGGCTTAGTAAGTTGGATTAAAGGTCCCCTATTTTGAGGGGTTAAAACCCTTTACCACGATGTTTTGCCGCGCCGATTGATGTATACTCGGTTGAATGTAAGATGTGTTCAATCGGGTATACGAAGTCTGATATAGTTGTCTTTATCTCTGTACGCATTGTGATGAAAAGCGCAATGGGCTTATGGTGTTGGACTAAAAGGTTCTACATTTGGGGGAAGAAAAGCCTAAAAGGCTACATTTACCACGATATTTGCCACGTCTTTCATCTATTGATTGCATCATCTATCCTTGTCTTGGCTCGATCTATTATCATTGGTGTACCCATGCCATGATAGCATTTGGGCATTATTTCTCGCGGTATATAGGATGGAAACCCGGACATAAATTTCATAGCCGATTCCGAATGGACGGTAGTATGATCTGTACTCGGGATACAATTCCACGTACCACTTGGAAAAAGGCCCACTCACGTGTGTGTCAATTCTAGATATCTTTTCTGCATCATATCACGACATGTCTATTTTAGCGTATAGTTGTCTCTTTTTACCTTATGCATTTGTATTATCTCTTTAGTTATCTATTTCCCTTATGCATTTAATTGTCTTTCCTTAATATGCATGCTTGTAAGAATGTTATTTGTTTGCGCTTCTGTGTCTACCAATGTGAAATTGTATGCTTACCGTATGTCAATTTATCTTTATTCATGAATTCGGACATAGATTATATGCAAATAGGTTGTATGCAAATATGAAAATGTGTTATATGTAAACTTGGATATGAGCTTTGTACCTATGCATGCAAACTTAGGAGTAAATTATCCTTGGAAATATGTTTCTTAGGCTTGTTAAGATTATTGCACAAATCATTTTATTACAAGTGGCATAAGTAAGGGACCATTCCGAACCCAACGGTTTGAGGTCTTCCCTTGCGAGGGGTGAGTGCGGCCTTAAATCTTTGTCCCGGTTCACACCGGGTGGAGACTCCATTATTTCTCCGGTTTAGTCCCCCGCGGGCTACTCTGTACTCCCAACCGGGGCGCGAGCCCGGAACAGCATGCGTCGCCAATAAAACAACGTGAACCATAGTAAGCCAAAATGTCCCTCAAAATCACACCCAAAATAGTCAATTAATAGTCCCAAATCATCCATAAAACATCCTCCATCACCGAAAAATAGCAGCCCAAACACCCTCAAAATATCGCACAAACTGCACCCTGAAACCCTATAAAAACCGCATAAACAGTCACCCAAAACAGCCCCTAAATACCGCAAACAGTAACCAAAACAACGACCAGAAACAACAGTGAAAATAGAGTAAACAGAGCCCAAAACAGCGAGGCGACGAAGGAAAACATTGAATCAGTGAACCAGAGGAGTTGCGGAGCAATAACCCCTTCCGAAGGCCGTGTAACGCACTTCCAAGAGGCGATTTAAAAGGTAATACATGAGGACACCCTTTTATTTATTCCCATTCATTTTTTTTTATTATTTATTAGTATTTCTTCGCATGTGTATTGTTGGTTCATGTATGTTATTGTTGTTGGATGAATGATTTTGTGCTATCTCTCGCGGTATATCGGTTGGATACCCATATGTAAATTCCGTAGCCGAATCTGAATGGACGGTAGTGCGGTCTGAACATGGGATACAACTCCACGTACTACTTGAGAAACGCACATATTTCGTTTTATCTAATCTTGTGTTTATCCATTGTTTATTAGAAATATCACGTTATTTCCAGCATGATGTAGTTATCTCTTTCGCAATTAGGCACTTAATGATATCCCTTCAATTCTTATGCTTAGATAATTATTTATTTATATTTTCGTATTTATCAATTTAATGTGTTCTTGAGATTGTGTGCTTGTCGTTATTCTGATATACTTTTATGCATGCAAACTTAGATATAGGTTGTATGCGAACTTAGATATAGGTTGTATGCAAACTTAGATGTAGTTTATTCTTGTGTATGTATGTTGCGTAGACTTGGTTATATTATCGCATAAATCTGTTCATTATAAGTGGCATAAGTAAAGGACCATTCTGAACCCAACGGTTTGAGGTCTTCCCTTGCGAGGGGTGAGTGCGGCCTTAAATTATTTCTCAGTTGGGTGGCGACTCTTTTATTCTCCGGTTTAATCCCCCGCGGGCTACTCCATACTCCCGACTGGGCCGCGAGCCTGGAACAACGTCGTCGATTTTTGTGTCATACACACGTGTCCTACAACGTGGCTTCACCATTCTCTGACACCTGTCCCCAATGTGGCTTCACCATTCTCGTACACGTGTCCTCAACGTGGCTTCACCATTCTCTGACACGTGTCCACAACATGCATTTGCTGGTATGGGTGGCCAATTTGCCTATAAATATGAGCGTCCGGCATTCGAAATTTTCATACTTTCTTCCTAATTCCTCTGTAAATCTTGGAGAGAGAGTGTCTTGTTTGTTTATTTACTTAAAGCTTTTTGTAATGTCTTTTTCTTTCAGTAATAAAAGTACGAGTATGTTTTATTACAAAATGAATATCTAATTTCTTTTCTGATGGGGTAATGGTGAAGCTTTTATGATGGAAACATAAATTAAACTCGCTTATATTATAATAAATAAATTGAATTCTTATGATTAAAACTTGATTTAAATCTAGATTAACTATTGACAATCTTTCTACCGCCTTTATGGATGGTTTATCTTTCTACCGCCTTTATGGCTGGTTTTATCTGTTTACCGCCTTTATGGCAGGTTTTATCTTTCTACCGCCTTTATGGCTGGTTTTTTCTTTCTATCGCCTTTATGGCTGGTTTTCTACGATTCTGGTATAATTAAGTACATTGGTATGACTTGTTATAGACAAACGATATCACCGCATTTATGGCTGGTTTTATGTTTTTGGTATTCTTAGTACCTTGGTAGGACTAATTATTGACAGAAATGACTACCGCCTTTATGGCTGGTTCTTTTTATTGGCATAATTAATTCATGTAATAAATTAAGTGGGTAATAATGGTAATTTATAAATTATAATAAAGCAAGATTTCTAAATGTTTAAAAAGACTAAAAATGGATCTCCTAACTCCAACATTTCATTTTATTATTATATTCCAACCTAAAAGTCTCTAACTACTTCACAAATCAAACTTTTCTTTTCCGCACTGTTCATTATTCTATTTTGCTAAATCTATTCTCTGTGGTCGACCCCGGACTCATCAGATTATTTTATTACTTCGACACTCTTATACTTTGGAGTAAAAGACCACTTTTTCGAGCGTGTCAGTCATATTCTCAAGTTAGGAGAGAATGAACCAAGTTTTATAAATTAAATGATGTTAAATTGTTAAAATTTTCACGAGATGTTTCAGCACGTTGAAATTCAACTTATTTTTTTATGTCAAGCTTTCCAATATAAAAATATATTATGTAGTTTTTTTCCAATATGTTCAACATATCACACTTTTGCCTAGACAATGGGATATTTGTGGAAAAAAATTAGAACTTTTAAAAGTTTTTAATGATGCTAAAAATATTTTTAACGGAGTTTATTATCCTACAACACATTTATTTCTTGTTGAAAGTTTGAATTTTTTTTGGTACTCTATCTCAGCATGCTGAAAGTTATGATCTTAATGATTTTGCTTTAATTGAAGCTATTTCTGTTATGACACGAAAATGATTATTTTAAAAACATTTCGTTACTTTATCCTATTACCACGATTTTTTAATCCTAAATTTAAATTAGAAGGTTTGAGTAGTGTCTTACATACTTACTATACATATTTAGGAATAGCTGATGAAATTAATATTACAAGAATAATATATAAAATAAAAATTGATTTAATAGATTTATTTAATGATTATGTTAGTAGATATAACTTACAATCAATATGACAATCTAGTAGTAGCAAACCGGTAATACATTCAAGACTTAGCGTATTTGATCGTTGGTGACTACAATGCAATAAAAAACATAGGGATAACACAACTAATAACCCGAAATTAGATAATTATTTATCTATCAATTTCGAATTCCCTACTGAAAGTTTAGTGCGTAAGAAATTTTAAGTACTTGACTGGTGGAACCAACATCAAAATGTCTATCATGTATTATCAATTATTGCTAAAGAGGTGTTGGCAGCAACTGTTTTCACCGTTGCGGTTGAGCAAGCCTTCAGCTTATAAGGTAATATTTTGGAAGCGGGACGATCTTCATTACATCCAAGTACTTTAGAAGCAACAATATGTGTAGATGATTTGACATGAGCTGATCTGAGACAACAAGAAGATGCCCCCGATGGCTTTGAAGACATGTTCGACAATGTATCTGCAAGTATAAGCGAAATGAGAGCTGAAGAATCAACATGCACTGATAATGATGATGATTGATGAGTAAATAATTGTAAATTATAATGGGAAACTATCTTTAAAATATAATGGAACTACATGAGCTTTAATTCCTCTCACCCATGGAGGATACATAGACAACTTAAGTTTTTAAAAATTTAAGTTTAAGCTCTTTAATTTTATTTTTAATATAATCTAAATTCAAATTCATAAATTTTTTAATCTCCTTTTTATTTTTTATTTTAAAATTATTTTTAAAATAAATCATAGTGAACCAGAATCAAACCGAAACTATCTGATTCAGTTCCGATTCCACACTTATAGAACCGAAAATCTTCCGATTTGATTCCGATTCGAAACCGAATTGGACCGATGCCCACGTCTAATCTCAATGAGCCACTCTAAATTTGGTACCAGACATATATTTATGGCGAAAGGAAAGGAGAACAAGTTGTTACGGATTCTGTGAATTATTCAGACTACAATTAGTGAAGTAAAGATGCAGTTGTTGATGTCAAATCACGTGTTTATTAGAGTCAATATAAAATCTTAGATGATGTAAACTCACAGATTATTTCAGACTTGACTAATCTTACTTCGTAGAGAGGTAACCAAAAATTAATTCCAAACTAAATATATAAATAATTGAAGGTGGTTTGTCAAATAACTTCTAGAAAATAGAAAGTCACCACTTTGGGGAAATTGATTTTTACCGCTGCCTTTTAGTCTAATATTAATATCTCTCTCTCTCTCTCTCTCTCTCTCTTTTTTTTTTTTTTTTTTTTTTTTTTTTTTTAAATTTCCGTTATACATAAAATAATACAATACATCCCTCCCTAGTGAGTCATGACTATTGTATTGTATTTATCTAGGGGTGGCAATTTGGGTCAGGATTCGTTTATTCGTTCGATTCGATTCGCTTTAAAGCGAATATGGGTTTGAAAAAATAGATTCGTTTAATAAATGGGTCAATTCGATTCGATTCGTTTATTAAACGAATCGAATGTGAATTTAAGCTCATTGATTCGTTTATTCGTTTAGAATTCGTTTTATTATTTTTATTTACTAGTTCTTGTTAATTTTCAATTAAGATTCGAGAAATTATAACTAATTATCAAAGAAAAAAATAATATTTTTCAATATTTGGTGATGTATTTTTAGTAAATATATTAATTACATATTTCATATGTATATATTTATGAAGAATTAATGTAAATCAAGTGTGGTAAAATATTTTATTAAATAATATCATTGACTAAACGAATAAACGAATATTCGTATTCGATTCGTTTAATAAATGAATCAAATACGAATCATGATATTAGGATTCGTTTAATAAACGAATCGAATACGAATCCATTACATTTTGGTTCGATTCGTTTAGGATTCGATACAAATTCGATTCGTTGATTCGTTTTGCCACCCCTAATTTATCAAGACTATTACACAAGGAAATTGCCATTTCTCCCTTATATTTGTTGTCATTTATCAAATATTCCTAATTATTTTTATAAAACCCTAATATTCCCTTGAAGTAAAAAAAATTATCAAAGGAATATTTTTACTTTTACATAACATGATTACGATTGGTCGTTGAGGCGCGAGACGGACCTATTCGAGACGGCGAGGCGGGTGCCTCAATCCGAACATCAAAACAAAAATTAAAATCATAAAATCAGCATAATAAAAGTACCAACAAAACTGATGACCTAATTTTAATAATCAAAAACCTAATTATAATAATCATAAATTGACCTAATTTTAATATAAAGAAATCTAATTATAATTTCAAAATTGACCTAATTTCAAAATTATTTTTGAATTATGTAATGGATTATTTTATCAAATCTGTCTTATATTTGTGATTTTATAATAAATTATTTGATAATGAATAATAAATTAGTTTGTTATAATCCACCATCAAAATTTAAAATTGATAAAAAGAATAATGAATTAAAAATTTATAAATGGAATAAGTTTGAAACTAAGGAATAATAATTATTATTATTTTACAATAATATTCAATTTATGAAGAAAGTATATATCACAATTAATAAGATATTCAACTCTCACACAGTAATAGGAGTTTTTACTCCAGCAAAATAAAAAAAAAAAATTTTAATTAGTAATTTATTAAATAAATTTTGAAAAGCAATCATGGCCAATTACTTTGAATCCAAACACACTTTACGATAAAAGTGTAAAGCTGTGAGGTATTATTTTTATTTTTTTAAATGAAAAATAAATAAATTAATTAAAAGAGTGGTTAGATTTTTTGACCTTTCATATTTTAAAAATAAAATTTAATTTGTTGTCTTTTTCTCCTTCATCGTTTTTCATCTCCCCTTTTAGACGAACCATAAACCAATCACTTCCTCATCTTCATGCACGAGTCTCACTCTATTGGCTCTCTCTCAGCCAACACATGTTACTACATCATCTATGTCATCGTTGTTGTCGTCGTTCATCATCTCTGCATCACCATCATTGTTACTCGTTGTCTCTGTGTCGTCGTTGTTGTCTCATTTTCTCCCACCGCCTAGCACAAAAGTTTCAGGCGTCATCAGAACGGCGTCTCGCCGCCTAGTATTTTGACACCTCATAAGCGACTTCTTTGATCGATTTTTACAACACTGGCTACATCGACGTAGGGAGTGAGTGTTAGTCTCTAAGACATGCAACAAGATCTTAAATGTGATTTTATGTGTGAAATAATCAAGTAAAGTTGCGGAATAACTTACATTATATATGGAGAAATTTCAAAATTTTCTTTTTGGATGAAGCTTTAAACTTGTTGTTTGTTCATTGAGTGAGTTTCTCTATCATCTTATTTGACTCCTCCAAGTGCTAGCTTTAATGAAAATTTTTGAAGCTAAATTTCATTACAAAAGGGAGAAGGTTTCGGCCAAGAGGAGAAGAGATGAAAAGAGTGAATAGTTTCCAAAACTTGGTTGGTGTGTGTTAAATGATGCATTTTAATTTAAGCCAACTACTTACATCAACAATAGTCATTTGATGCAAGTCATGTGGTCCGACTACATTTTAAATTCAAAATTTGAGTTGCCTTACTCAACACACAACTTGACTTGGGCCCACCAAAGTCAATGATATTTTGTGTTCCCAAAACACAAAAAGACTCACGCAAAGTCACGAGCAATATTAGCGGGTTCGTTTAATTCCGATTAAATGAGTTTGTCGTAGCGCCATAATTAAATCCAATTTAATTAAATAATTATGCCTCGTAAACTTATTACAATAGTCGCTTTCGAATTAATTCGTTCGCCCGAATTAAAATCCAATTTTAATTTCGCATTGAAATCTGATTTCAATTAATATATTCAATATATTATTTTAGCCACAAATAAATAAATTAAATAGAAAAATCCAATTTAACTATTAAATTTATTTTATCGATTAATTCTAAATTAATCGCGTTCTCTCTTCTATACGAATTTAATCCCAGATTAATTCTTACCGCAAGAAATCTCAGATTAATTTTCTCTTTCATAACTAATCCTAGTGTAGGCATTGCATTTTTGCATAACACCCACCCGATGAGGAGTCTTATATGGAGACAACTCCCTCTTAGTCATGAAAGCCGCGGGAAAAGAACGTTGGAAGGGTAAAGTTGGAAAATACAATTTTTGATGGATTTACCCGAGTTGTTTCGCTTCGGTTGCTTGTTATACCTCCGTTTTTAAGCTCACCTTAGGCCCAAAACTCCCATAGACCACATACCTAACCCAAACCAAGCCCAAATACCCAAGTCAACCCAAGTCAAACCAAGTCAAACCAAACATATGCCCATTGGACATGATTCACGCCCATTGCCCTTTATTTAGGTAATTGCACATTAATCACATGTTTAAATCTTGATTAAATCCTTACCTAAATAAAAGAAATCAAATAAAATCATTACCAAATCAAATCCAATCCCAAATCCTAATTAGGAGATGCATTCCTTATTAGAAACCAATTAGGAGATTCCTTCCTAATCTAAAAAGGAAAGTCTTCTCCCTTTGTATATAAAAAGAGACCTTGACCCCCATTCACAAGACCTAGCTCATATACATCCCTCAAGCACCTTGTGAAGCCCTCCTTGCACGCCCAAGCATCTCCCAAGACCCCCCATTGCCACATTCTTGAAGCAAAGAAACCTCCATTGCCGCATCCACCACCATCCACCAACACCATTCACGCACGACCCACAATCACACCCTTCCTTTGCCAACTTCCAACCACCATTCACAGCCCTAAATTAACCTAAAATAAACCTTATTTCCAGCCCCTGAAGTGCCGCAAAAAGCAGCCCCAAAGCAGCCCTAGAGTAGCGCCGAAACAGCCCCTGAAAACGGCTTCACTGCACCAGTGAACTGCTGTGTTTTAGCCGCTGTTCTGGCCAGGTTCCTTGCGTCCTTAGCCCATCAAAACAGCCCTAAAACCATCTAGAAACCATCCCAAAAATCCCCAAAAAGTTTCCCTAAAAAATCTTTACAAACGCACCTCCCTAAGCCACCAAAATCACCCAAAACAGTCCACTAAACGCCCGAAACAGAGACCTGAAACGCAGCGACCAAACGGCGGTGAAACGAAGGTAAACTAGCAGCCCAAACATCAAAACAACAAGGGAAAACAGTGAGCAAACAATTTGGAAAGGTTTCAGATCATTCGCCCTTCCAACGGACTTGGAACGCGCTTCCAAAGATCGACAAAAGAGGTTAGACCTGAGGGTACATTTTACCTATCTTCTTTGTTCTTTATTTTATTTTACTTTGATATATAATTGCATGAGAGTCGTTTGAGGCATGATTTGATTGTTGAATGGGCGGGACATGTGTTCCCTTTTGTGGTATATAGGATGGAAACCCGGATGTAAATTCCGTAGCCGAATCCGAATGGACGGTAGTGCGGTTTGTACTCGGGATACAACGCCACGTACCACTTAAGAGACATATTTTTGTCCCATCCAAATTTGTGTTTGAGCATGTTGTAGTTTATAGGATGTTTATTTATTATTTTAATCATGGTTTATTTTAATTTCGTTATTTAATTTTAAAGCATGATTGTGTTATTTAGACATGTTATTTCATTATTCTTTATGCATAATATCTAGTTTAGTTTATGTTCATGTTTGAGAAATTATTTATTTTGTTGGTTTGATGGCTTAATGTGTTCAATATATGGTATTGCGTGTTATTGTCTAAAGACTTACTTTCAAGCATGCAAACTTATAGGAGGACTTAGTTAGCGAATGCATATTAGATCTAAGTGACCTTTGAACATGATTATTGGATAGATGCGGTTGATTTAGTGCACAAATTATATCATCACAACGACATAAGTAAGGGACCATTCCGAACCCAATGGTTTGAGGTCTTCCCTTGCGAGGGGTGAGTGCGGCCTTAAATCTTTGTCCCGGTTCACACCGGGTGGCGACTCCATTATTCTCCGGTTTAGTTCCCCGCGGACTACTCTGTACTCTCAACTAGGCCCCGAGTCTAGAACAGCATATGTCGCCCAGGTTCTGTTGTCTACAGTCTGGCGACTCCACTGGGGATCTAGAGAATTGGCCTCGAAATCATGTTTTGTGTTGTGTATAATTTGTGCATTAGTTGACCGCGTCTTAGTGGGTTGAGGGGGTTAATCAAAGGCTTAGTTAAAGCTAGGTGATGGTTGGGTGTCTTCCTTCATTCACTACCCTTCGAGGAAAAGCTGTGAAGGCACCCGGATAATCATTACTTGTAGCTTGTTGTGATAGACTAGTTTGGAGGACTCGTTGTTTATTCATGACACCAAACGATAAGAGCCTAAGGGGCTTGGGTACTTAAGAGAGCCTCCTCCACCTTCCCCTGGGGAATCTACAACGGGAAATCCATTCGACAGTTAGTCACACGCCGTAACTCGTTGGCACTTACCGTAAGGTATAAAAAAGGTGCGCTCACTTGGTCGCTTGAACCCTTGAGTGAGGAGTCCTAGTTGTAGGCAAACCTTCGTCAGCGAGAGCCTTTGTCCGCGCCCCGTGGACCCACTTGTGAAACTTAGCCTTGAGAGAACCGGTAGTTGTTTATTTTATGTTTGTGTGTTGGACCGCCGCCATTTGGATCCAGTTGGACCTTTTGTCAAAAGATGTGAACTTGTTGGGCCATTTAAACTGGGGCAAGTTTGTGTCCTTTGACAGTTGGGCCAAAAGCTTCTAAAATGCCGCTGGGCCACTTTGTGAATGGGCCTTTTATCATTTGAAGTTATTTAGCCGTATCATTGTAAAGTGTAAACATGTTGGGCCTTTTCAACTGGGACAAGTTTGCACCGCGCAATGGTGCGATTGAATGCTTTAAAATGATAATGGGCCAACTTATATATTCCATGCATCGCATACATCTCGTGCATCTCATGCATACATGCATCATGTTAACCCTTGTGTCTTAAAAGCCATCATGGATACCCGTTGGGTTAGAAAAAAAAGAAGTCAGAGCATTCCTTGGGAAAATCCAGTATATCAGTCGGTTTATTGCAAAGTTGACGTTAGTATGTGAGCCCATCTTCAAGTTGTTGAGGAAAGATCACCCGGTAAAATGGAACGAGCAGTGTCAGGAAGCATTTGACAGAATAAGGGAATATTTGGTGAAACCTCCCGTCTTGAGACCTCCGAAACAGGGCAGACCTTTGGTACTTTATTTGGCTATTGAACCCGAAGCGCTGGGGGCGATGATGGTACAAGCCGATGAGACAGGAGTAGAGCACGCCATCTACTACCTCAGTAAGAAGCTGCTTCCGTACGAAGCTCGCTATCAGGAAGTGGAGAAGATTTGTCTGGCAAGAGTATGAGTGTCCAGGAAATTACGCCACTATTTCCAGTCTTACAAGATCCAAGTGGTCGCAAAGGAGAATCCTTTGAAATATCTACATTCGGTGCCTTCACTAGTTGGAAAGCTGGGCAGATGGTTAGTACTGTTGACTGAATTTGACATCGAGTACCTCACTTGAAAGGTAATCAAAAGGCGAGCCGTGGTAGAATTCCTAGCCTTGCGACCTATTGAAGAGGATCAGTACAAATTTGAATTCCCCGACGAAGAAATCCAAGCTATAGCAGTTCAAGGTTGGAAGATGTATTTCGATGGAGCAGTGAATTACAAATGAGCAGGAATCGAGAGTGTAATAGTAACCCCTGAGGGAGAAACCCTGCCTATGGCCAAGAGGCTAACTTTCGGAGTGACGAATAACATGGATGAGTATGAAGCATGTGCTTTCGGATTGACAGCATTAATAGCCTTGAGTGCTAAGAATGTGGAAGTCTACGGAGATTCAATGCTGGTAATCCGACATATGCAAGGAGAATGGGAATTGAAGGAAGAACGGCTGAAGCCTTATTTGTCCCACCTCAGGAATCTGACGCATGCTATCCCTGACTGTAAGTTTCAGCATTTGCCAAGAGAGGAGAATCAGATGGCAGATGCATTGGCAACATTGGCCGCGACTTGGGAAAATCCAGAGAAGCTGGTGATGAGACCGCTTGTGTTGACAACCGCAGGTAGGCCAGCATATGAGATCGAAAGAATATCGATAGCAGAGGTTGATGATGGGAAGCTTTGGTATTATGACATACAGAGGTACTTGGAGCATGGAGAATTCCCAGAGGAAGCAAGCAGAAAGGACCGAGTGGCTATTCAGAAATTAGCTTCTCAGTATGTGAGTTTGAAGGGAGAACTCTACAAGAGGCAGGCAAATGGAATTCAGCTGAAATGCTTGAACAGAGAAGAAGCTCAGAAGGTAATGGACGAGGTACATGCCGGAGTATGTGGGCCGCACATGAATGGACTGAACTTGTCTCGCAAGATTGTGAGGCAAGGTTTCTATTGGTCGACCATGGAAGCTGATTGCGCAAGACTGGTAAAGCACTGTCATGACTGCCAAGCACACGGCAACTTGAATCATCTGCCGCACACATAATTGCATAGGCTATCAGAGCCATGGCCCTTCTCAGCATGGGGGATTGACATGATCGGGGAAATCCGACCGAATGCCTCGAATGGGCACCGCTTTATAGTGGTGGCAGTTGACTATTTCTCGAAGTGGGTAGAAGCTGAGTCTTTCCGCAATGTGACAGCAAAGCAGATGGCAAAGTTCATTGCACGGAATCTCATTTTCCGGTATGGTATGCCGCACCATGTGGTCACGGACAATGGAGTCCAATTTCAGGGAGAGACCAAGACAATACTACAGAGATACGAAATTGGTCATCACAAGTCCTCACCATACAGGCCACAGGCTAATGGGGCAGTCGAGGCAGCCAACAAGACAATAAAGACGATCTTGGCAAAGATGAATGAGAACTATAAAGACTGGGCTGATAAGCTGCCATATGCTTTGTGGGGATACAGAACATCTGTGAGAACGACAACAGGAGCTATGCCGTATTCCTTGGTGTACGGAATGGAAGTGGTACTGCCGGTAGAAATGGAGATACAGTCCATGCGGGTACTCGCGGAAGCAGAACTGCCAGAACAGGAATGGACCTCGCAAAGGTTTGAACAGTTGGCTCTGATGGATGAGAAGAGGATGAAGTCCCTGCATCACATGCAGATTTATCAGAAGAGGCTGGCTCGAGCATTCAACAAGAATGTGCGGCCCACCAAGATCAAGAAAGGCGATCTAGTACTCAAGCAGTCGAAGCCATCAACAACAGACCCGAGGGGAAAGTTCAGACCAAATTGGGAGGGGCCCTACATTATTCAGAAGGTAATGGGAAATGGAGCAGTGAGACTGTCAGACTTGGAAGGAAATAAGTTCACTGAGCCCATCAATGTTGATAGATTGAAGCTGTATTTTGCCTGAGGGGGCAAAAGACTGGATGGTCACCTGCAGAAGACCTAACGCAACAGGATAAAGAAAAATCATGCATCTATGCATACATATAACCCATTACTGCATTCTTTTTTTTTTTCGTGTTTCGTGTTTTGTGTTTTGTATTCACAGGTTTCGAAGACAGAAAAGTGAAAGCGGCTGAGATGAGCCAATCAGAAACAGCGAAAGCACTGTATTGAGTTTGGGTAGAAATCTCGGGGCTGAGGTCCACATCAGTGTTAAGGTTCAGATGGTGAATTGAGGGTTGAGGCCCGCTTTGAGTTTGAGTTTTGGGGAATGGATCCCGGGGGTGAAGCCCACAGTGTCGGCAGAAGAAAGAAATAATTCCTTTGAGTGAGTGAGTGAGTTGCAAAAAAAAAAACAAAAAAAAGAGAGAGAGAAAAAGTCTTTGGTAATTTGATATATGTCCGGTGATGACATTGTGTGCTATAGGTAGAAGCCTTAGAAACGACGAGTGCTGGAAGTGTTCTTCGCCGGTATGCTGAATAGATTGATCTTGACTAGACTCATAAAGCACCTGAATATGGGATCTCAACAATGAAAGCCTGAGTGGTTGATGAGATGACTAGCTGAAGAGACAGAGGATCGGTGAATGACCGTTTGCCTGGATGTCCACCCTGGATTACAGACGCTATGATACATGATATGGTCAGAAATAACAGAAATGTCTCTGCAAGAAAAGAAAAGAAAAGGACCGCCTATAACCGATAAGCGTGAAGCTACCCATGGGCGAGTATTAGGACCACCATGAGGAGAAATGCTACCTTAAAGGGTAGGTGTGTCAAAAAAAAAAGAGAAAAAAGAGAAAAAGAGAAAAGCAAAGAAAGTAAAAAGAGTTCTGAACGAAAAGAAAGAGGCAAGAGTGCAATACAAAAGACCATATCATGTTAAGTATGCTGAAGTAATCACAGAATGTGATTAAGACATTCACGTTGGTTAGACCCACTGGTCCGATTCTCCGAAGCGAAATCATCGAGTTGGCTTGCTTAAGGAATAAGCTGTGAAAGATCCTTGGCACACACACACTAGGAGTATAGTTTGAATCACCTATTCAGATGATCGGAGTTGAGCATATCGAGTACTTTGAAGATTCTCTGGCTTTGACACCAAGCATTCGTTGAGGACGAAAATATATCTAATTATCAAAGATTATCGTGTGAGAGGAATTACAGTATGCTAAGAGGAATCATTGGCATCAGTTTCAGTTTTTGCCGAGAATGGCATTCTGGGGGCGAGACTTACATCACATCAGTTTCAGTTTCTACCGAGAATGGAATTCTGGGGGCGAGGCCCACATCACATCAGTTTCAGTTTCTGCCGAGAATGGCATTCTGGGGGCGAGGCCCACATCACATCAGTTTCAGTTTCTGCCGAGAATGGCATTCTGAGGGCGAGGCCCATATTACGTCAGATCATTATGGTCCGGGAATGAACAGTCCGGGAATGGACAGCTCGGGAATGAACCGCTCGGGAAAGAGCATGCCGGGAATGGCACTCCAGGAATGGAGATTTAGTCCGGGAATGGACAGTCCGGAAATGGACAGCTCGGGAATGAGCACGCCGGGAATGGCACTCCGGGAATGGAGATTTAGTCCGGAAATGGACAGCTCGGGAATGAGCATGCCAGGAATGGCACACCGAGATGGCACTCCGGGAATGGAGATCGGTTCGGGAATGGACCACAACGGTGACAGTTCGGGAATGGACTTCATCACATCACATCACAGCAACACTCCGGAATGGAGATCGGTTCGGGAATGGACCACAACGGTGACAGTTCGGGAATGGACTTCATCACATCATATCACAACAACACTCCGAGAATGGAGATCGGTTCGGGAATGGACCACAACGGTGACAGTTCGGGAATGGACTTCATCACACTACATCACAGCTACACTCCGGGAATGGAGATCGATTCGGGAATGGACTACAACGGTGAAAGTTCGGGAATGGACTCCACCACACCACAGTACATCATCGGTTCAGGAATGGACCAGGGGTCGAAGCACCTCAACATCAACTCAAATCAACACGGCAAGTCAAGTGGCAGCTGGCGAGCCAGGTAAGTAAAAATGCATTGGACGTACTTTGATAGAATTGTCATTGTCACACACTGCACAAGTCCCATCAAAGTGGGGGCGACTGTAGGCATTGCATTTTTTCATAACACCCGATGAGGAGTCTTATATGGAGACAACTCCCTCTTAGTCATGAAAGCCGCGGGAAAAGAACGTTGGAAGGGTAAAGTTGGAAAATACAATTTTTGATGGATTTACCCGAGTTGTTTCGCTTCGGTTGCTTGTTATACCTCCGTTTCTAAGCTCACCTTAGGCCCAAAACTCCCATAGACCACATACCTAACCCAAACCAAGCCCAAATACCCAAGTCAACCCAAGTCAAACCAAACCTATGCCCATTGGACATGATTCACGCCCATTGCCCTTTATTTAGGTAATTGCACATTAATCACATATTTAAATCTTGATTAAATCCTTACCTAAATAAAAGAAATCAAATAAAATCATTACCAAATCAAATCCAATCCCAAATCCTAATTAGGAGATGCATTCCTTATTAGAAACCAATTAGGAGATTCCTTCCTAATCTAAAAAGGAAAGTTTTCTCCCTTTGTCTATAAAAAGAGACCTTGATCCCCATTCACAAGACCTAGCTCATATACATCCCTCAAGGTGTGAAGCCCTCCTTGCACGCCCAAGCATCTCCCAAGACCCCCCATTGCCGCATTCTTGAAGCAAAGAAACCTCCATTGCCGCATCCACCACCATCCACCAACACCATTCACGCACGACCCACAATCACACCCTTCCTTTGCCAACTTCCAACCACCATTCACAGCCCTAAATTACCCTAAAATAAACCTTATTTCCAGCCCCTGAAGTGCCGCAAAAAGCAGCCCCAAAGCAGCCCTAGAGTAGCGCCGAAACAGCACCTGAAAACGGCTTCACTGCACCAGTGAACTGCTGTGTTTTAGCCGCTGTTATGGCCAGGTTCCTTGCGTCCTTAGCCCATCAAAATAGTCCTAAAACCATCTAGAAACCATCCCAAAAATCCCCAAAAAGTTTCCCTAAAAAATCTTTACAAACGCACCTCCCTAAGCCACCAAAATCACCCAAAACAGTCCACTAAACGCCCGAAACAGCGACCTGAAACGCAGCGACCAAACGGCGGTGAAACGAAGGTAAAACAGCAGCCCAAGCATCAAAACAACAAGGGAAAACAGTGAGCAAACAATTTGGAAAGGTTTCGGATCATTCGCCCTTCCAACGGACTTGGAACACGCTTCCAAAGATCGACAAAAGAGGTTAGACCTGATGGTACCTTTTACCTATCTTCTTTGTTCTTTATTTTATTTTACTTTGATATATAATTGCATGAGAGTCGTTTGAGGCATGATTTGATTGTTGGATGGGCGGGACATGTGTTCCCTTTTGTGGTATGTAGGATGGAAACCCGGACGTAAATTCCGTAGCCGAATCCGAATGGACGGTAATGCGGTTTGTACTCGGGATACAACGCCACGTACCACTTAAGAGACATATGTTTTGTCCCATCCAAATTTGTGTTTGAGCATGTTGTAGTTTATAGGATGTTTATTTATTATTTTAATCATGGTTTATTTTAATTTCGTTATTTAATTTTGAAGCATGATTGTGTTATTTAGACATGTTATTTCATTATTCTTTATGCATAATATCTAGTTTAGTTTATGTTCATGTTTGAGCAATTATTATTTTGTTGGTTTGATGGCTTAATGTGTTCAATATATGGTATTGCGTGTTTATTGTCTAAAGACTTACTTTCAAGCTTGCAAACTTAGATTAGGACTTAGTTAGCGAATGCATATTAGATCTAAGTGACCTTTGAACATGATTATTGGATAGATGCGGTTGATTTAGTGCACAAATTATATCATCACAACGACATAAGTAAGGGACCATTCCGAACCCAATGGTTTGAGGTCTTCCCTTGCAAGGGGTGAGTGCGGCCTTAAATCTTCGTCCCGGTTCACACCGGGTGGCGACTCTATTATTCTCCGGTTTAGTTCCCCGCGGACTACTCCGTACTCTCAACTAGGCCCCGAGTCTAGAACAGCATACGTCGCCCATGTTCTGTTGTCTACACCTAGATTAATACTATTTGAGTCAAATAGCATTGGTGAATCTTTGGGAAGCGACCCAAGAGATTCCTGGATATGTTGACAGTAAATACGGTTATCAGACTATCCGAACACGTGCGATCTTCTCGATCTTCATATCGTCATGATGTATGATCTCACGAATCAGATGAAATCGTCGAAGTACATGTTGGGGTTGGTGCTCAGAGCGCCAATCCGGACCGTATTTATATATGACTCATGAATACGAACATCCCCTTATTCCATAATATTACTTATTTATGGTTGCACCTCTTGTTCTTACAGACGTATTCGATCTGATTACGATTAGATTGAAACTAAATGTGGTTTAATGATATGTATATATTAGACAAAGGCCCGATAATATATAATGCAGTACACAGTTACAAAGTTAGTTTGTAATTGACATTGGGAAGTGTCACTGCTATATGAATATTATCAAACATAGTTCCTAGTCAATATTTGCTAACACGGGTCGGTTAGTCAAATCCGTTGAGACCAGTACATGTCGTATATCGAGACTTGGTCCGATGGTTTATCCCAATAAACCATGAGTCTAGGGAGACTCGTATAGACGTGTAGGTGTTTATAGTGGATAAACACTAAACGGCTCACCGAAGATTCTTAATGGATGGTACGCCAACGTCAATAAGAATCTTCTCGGGTTGAGTAGCATAGTGGTCCTTCGACTTGAGACACCACTGTGGATGTATGAGACATCCTCCACACTTAGATGGCAGTCACATCACTGATCTATTTAGATCAGACCTCCGCCTGTTCGTTGGGTGTGGATCGATCCTCAGGATATCCTGTGTGTGTCAAGATAGGATCCGTCAGTTCTGTGTACAGAGCATAGGTAGTCCATATATATTTAGCAGTCTGTTAAATCTGTGGCCACAGTATACATCGGAAGTAAGTTCCGAGTGTTATTTAAAGATTGCTAATAGATACGTCGACGAGATAATACCTATAGAGATTTGACGTTCACATCTATATCTATGGGATTATCTGGATACATGTGACGGATGGATTATACGTATGCAATGACCTCGACCTGTATGATTCAGCTAGTTTATCCGTGATCGTCATAATCTACGGGTGGATAGATTATGGACATGAAATTGGATTTCGTGACGGATATACCTGAATCTAGAGAGTCTCAATAATGAAACATACTCGTAGAGCACTAGAGCAACATTTATGAATAATGATGATTATTTATAAATCGTTTAATCGTTAAACGAAAAATACATGCGAACTGGCTGAACCGTCATTTCCTAATTAATGTGTATTTGTATTTAATATATGATATTATTAAATACACATTAATAAATAGTCAAATAAATGTATTTGACATATATCATTAATATATGTATTTGAGATATTTAAGGTAAATATAATACATATATTTGATATATTTGTATTTAATTAATTATTTAATTATTTAATTGTTAAATGATTAATATAATTAAAATATAAATATATCACCAAATGATAAAGTTAGGAAATGATTATAAGTTGCAATTGTTGACTTATACATTAAAGGAAATGGTTGTCAAATTGATTTTGACTTCTTAAGATATTTGTTCAAAATTGTTTGAAAAATTAAAATATCTTTTTCCTTTATTTCTCACTAAATTCGGCCATGACCTTAGAAATATAAGAGTTATATTTTCTTGGTTGCCTTTGTTGACCAATAGGGGTGGCAATGGGCCGGGCCGGGCCGGGCTTTTACAAGCCCGGCCCTAGCCCGACCACCCAAAAAAAAGCCTGGGCCCGTGAAAAGCCCGGCCCGGGTGCCTTACGGGCCGGGCCGGCCCGACCTGAGTCGGGCCGGGCTTGGGCCAGGGCTTTTTTTAGGCCCGAATTTAAAAAAAAATTAAAAAAATACAAATTTAAAATATATTTATACTATATATAAAGACAATTTATAAATAAATCACAAAATTTATTGATAAATTAACAATTTAAATACTAAAAATAAATAAAAATGATACAAGCATATTAAAAAATATATATTTATGTTTTTTTTATTTTTTTTTTTAATTTTGGCCCGGGCCCGAGCCGGGCTTTCATTTTAAGGCCCGGCCCGTGCTTTTAAGCTCGCGGGCCGGGCCAAAGCCCGCCGGGCCGGGCCGTGGGCTTTTTTGCCACCCTTATTGACCAAGTTTTAAATATCTAATAAAGTTTTTTTAGATATTTAATCAAGTTGATCAAATTTTTGTTAAATGAAATTGAAATGAAATTTTTGTATATTTGTATACACAATTTCGGACAAGGGCATTTTTTGTCCTAAGTATAATTGTTTTCATTTCACTTTCATTTGATAACCTAATTCACTTTGACATAAACTCCATTAAAGAAAAACAAGGAAGCTAGTGAAGAAGAAAAGGAAAAACTAAAGAAAAGCTTGGATTTAGTAAGTTTTTCCAACTTACTATTAGATAAGAAATTGTTCCTTATGATCTAGGCTATAACATATGATGTTCTTAAGTTATTCTTTTCTTTATTCTTTGTGTTTTTGATGATGGAAGTTTGGTTGGAAGTGTTGAGCATGTGTGATGAAGGAATATTGTGACTATTGTAGTTATAAGCTTTCTTTTAAGGTTTTGGAAACCTTGTTGCCACTCTAGAGTTGTTTACCCACTCTTAGATGACCTAGATTTGATCTTGAGTTGTTTCATTGTGTTGAGACTTTGATTGGATGGAAGAAAGAT